>VZSE01010635.1:840787-1006681 GCA_013398275.1 Promerops cafer | reverse complement strand
AGCATTTGTAGATATATTTGACATCTATTGTTTAAAATAGATGGATTTTATTGGGGCCCAGGGAACTTTCTTCTCCCTGCAGGAATGTTACATATTGTATAGACAAATGAGTGACATTTCATACTGTGTATATATAGAGATGTTCTATAAGTGTGAGAAAAGTATATGCTTTAATAGACTACTGTAATTATAAAATATTTTTAATTAAATATTTTTTTGTAAATATTATAAAGGTGTGTATGTTTTTTTAATCTGTGGGAATATCTCTTTAGAAAACCACAGCTCAAGTACAGAGCTGCTAATATGGAAATATCTTGAATGTTTAGGACTCTTTTTGTCCCCAGATGTCCTTTAGACTCAAAAGTTGCAGCTTTAGCTATTGGTCCTGCATGATTGCATGAGGTGTCTAATTGCAAATAAACTTGTTTGGAGTCCATACAACGTGTTTTCCTCAATCTAGACTTGAAATGTTTGTAAGTGTATTATACATTTTGAGACTACACTTTTGTCATTTAGGCACAGGGGTTTTTAGTGCATTCTATAAAAGTAGCAGTAAGATGTAGTGTTTTTTACTGAGACGAGAAAAATTCTATCTAGTTTTTTTGCATTACGGGGGCAATGCTTTAGATCTCTAATCAGCTTTTTTTTTAAAATCTGCTCTTGAATTAGATCAAGAAATTTGTTCGGGAATTTCATTTAGCACCAAAAAATTTTACGCAAATTTGTGTTCCTACAGCTTATTAATTGCTTAAAAACTGAAACTGTTCTCTGCTTGCAGCCAAAGGGCAAACCATTAACAAAAACAGTTGCTGTTTCCTTCGTCCAAAGAGTATTAATAGTGAACTGCAGAAAGGCACATGGGCAAAGTCGTTATGATCAGTGATGTAAATTCATCTTAAAATGAACTTAAGTAGACCAAAAATCGGATAACTGCGTCAAGATTATTTTTCTAGTACAAAATTACTTACATTTCACTGCAGCTATGTTACAGTTAAAATCCTGTTTAATCTCTGTGATGTGTAACTACTACATGTGAACATTAAACTAGATTTACCTGTCTTTAACTGTGATTCTTCAGCTTATTTCTTCAATCCTCTGAATTTGCACATTCTGTTCACTATTTGTATATAGCATTTGACGGGAGAATTATTTTCACGGCAAGCTCTTGTACAATCAAGTCCTGCTGGCTGTAGACTTGTGTCCAGGCTCAGTGAATGATCCTCATCCTGTGTGATCAGTAGCCTTCGCACTAGTGAAATGGGATTGTCAGAGTGGGAGAATTAAGTAGGATTTAATTGGGTGCTTTGTAAATAGCTAGCCAACTGTGTGTGTAACATGGTCTGTTTGACTAAAAAAGAGGATTTGTTTCATATTATACAAGTGTCAAAAGTACTATAACCCAAGGGAGGACTTCTATTAAGTTAAATATTTATAAGGAAATTACTATGGGGGTCATTAGGTATTGACTACAGTGATAGTGTCAACAAGATGAACACTTTATTTATCAATATAACTGCGTAAAGATCAAATCAAAAAGTGGCTAACACATCTGCAAACATAAGGCCTCCTGTCACTGCAAGTGCTTTAAAGGCACAGGCATTTTACAGGCTGAGCTGGGACTTAAAGGATGGGGAGTGGGTCCCTGCATTGTATTCTCCCAGCTCTGCTGTTGCAGTTGGAGTTAATTTAGTGAGCAAAATACATGTTCTTGTAAAATTAAGTCACAAACCCCTTATCCTGAGTTTCCCAGCCACTTTCTTGACAGTAGCAATGCTATCAATAGGATTTTTACTGCACTTCGGGAATTTTTCCGTTGTGTTAAAAGAGAGAAGCAACGGGTTTTTTCCAAAGGACTGGTTTAAATTTACATTCATTTTCTTTGTTTATCCTATTAATATTTGTAGTTTTCTGCTTACTTTAGCTTGTACAGTTCAGATTATTTTGTATACAGTTTTTTAGTAACATTGGTTCTCAGTACACTCATTTGTTTCTATCCACTGTTGCCAAATTATAGTATTCCATTACATAGGAGAGGAAGCAAGCAAAAGGTGCTGTCCTAAAATATAAAACTATTTTGTAGAGTTTCTAAATATCAAAGCTGACATATCCTGGGAGAGCTGGTAAATTACTGAGCTGCTCTTCAAGGAAGAACGTACCAAACCCCGGATTGTTTCAGGTCAGGGCAATCTCCCGTTGAGTTTAGCAACTTAAGGATTTGGGTTTGCTTTTTGAAAAACTTGTGGTGCAACAAGTTAGGACCTTTAGAAAATGAAGTCTTATTAAAAGAGCTGTGAAAATTTTTCCTGTTATATGTAGTATTCTTCAGAAATGCGAAAGCCTGCATATAGCACTCAGACTAGATCTCAATAGATGCTGGTCTTTACTTATTTCTTATGCTATGTATAAAACTCTAAAGGAATATCTAATTGCTTGCTTCCTAATGCCTGGGATCAGTACAGTCCTAAATGCAGCCATAATTATTTTCTGTTTTTCAAAGATTTTAGAGTCTTTCATCATACTGTAATCCCTTATCTTGTTTAAATCATGTTTTCCATATAGCAAGAGGCGTAAATATTTGAACAAAGGCAAATTAAAAGGACTCTTTCTTCTAATGCCTTGAATTTTCTCTTAGTCACAAAAGCATTCCTTAAAAGGAGCTTTTTGATTGCGTGATGAGAGTTGTGGTGAGGCTGCCAGATTAGGAATTAGGATACCAAATTATGTTCCCAGCTCTGCTACTGAGGCTCTTTTGTGACCTTGAGCAAGTCACCGGCTGTCAAACAAACTTCCAGTTTTCCACTTGTACCAGTGGCAACATGCACTCATCTTTATAGAAGCAAGGAGATGAAACAGGCAAAATTAATTCCTGCTTTAACACCTTTCTTATGTGGAGCGAGTTTTGGGTAAGAAAGGAAGCATGGGGAAACCTGGGGTGATTACCAGGAGCTTTCCTAAGGACAAGCTGGGTGGGAAATACATTGCAAGTATGGGTTGCAAGGAACCTCTTTTCATGGGACACTGAAATTGTCAAGGACTAGAAAACAGTCTCTAGGAGGAATAGATGAGGGAGCCGAGTATTTTCTGTCCCTAACTTGAATGCTATCTGCAGAGCACAGCGATGGACACTGCTAATGCTGTATGTCCATTTCGGTGAGCTGCAGCATGGAGGTCTCAATCCTTGCAGGTGCTGAGTCTCCCCTCTGAAATTTTCAAGTGACAGGAAAGGTTCATTCCGTGTAAAAGCCAAATGCCAGCTCCTGTGGCATTTTTCCTGCTGTTTCACACGGGAATGGTATTTATTTTCGCTTTCCGTAGTGTTCCTTTTGAATAGTTGCATTTTCAGCCACAAGCGAAGTGGTCATAAGGAATGCCATAGCTGTCCTGCTGGTTGTTCCGAGAGTTAATGAATAAACCATGTATAGGATAAACAGGTTTATGCAAATGCAAAGCAGCACTTTACTATTATTTGTATTTTCAAGGCTTTGTAGATGTAGAAGTCACATTTCTGTAAAACCTTTACAGTTGGAAAGAAGCAGCCATGGTACAAGTAATTCAAGTAATTGTTTTAGATGCAACACAATTTACTGGTTTCTCTAATAGTAAGGTTTGCAGTACAGAATAGTGTGCTTCCAAAACAGTATTGAAAATGTTCTGCTCTCCAGTCCCAGAACATGTGATCTGAAAATACTGGCTAAATATATTCCCCCATACAACTGCTTGCTTTTTTGCATTAGAAAATCCACCCTTTACTCTCATTCCTGGGTAAGAGAAAACTTGCGTGCTTTGACTACCAGTAGAGCCTGCTTTCCCAAATGTCCAAAGCAGGCATGAGCACATCAGAGCTGATCTGGGGACTGGGCACCCTGGGCCTGTACAGCACTTGGGAGCTTGGCTGCAGGCAGTTGTCAGCCATATGCCAGCATCCCGCAGGTCAGAGGCAGTCTCTGAGCCACCATGTCCTGGTCGTACCTTCTTGACAAAAACCTTTTTCCTCTTCACAGCCTGAAAAAACAAACTAATTCCCAGGGACAAGGGTATGGCATAAACTGCAGTGTGATCACAGCAACATGGACATGTAGAGGAATTTTCTAAGTTGGCATCCCTCCTCCTTAGCAAAACATCTGCTGGGGAAGAGCCATGTCACCCATGGAGCACCAGGGAAGGAGCAGTGCAAACCCTCCCGAGTGCTGCGCCCAGGCACAAGCCCATCAGCCAGATGCTGGTGAGCAGTGGACCGGGCTGCTGGGCACACTAAGTACTGCAAGGCAATGTTTCCCCCTGTTTTGTTCCTCTTGAAGGTATGAGGGGGCACACAAGACTGTTTTTAGTCCGTGGTTGGTGGTGCTGAGGCGGTTGAGGACCTGTAGGCATAGCCCTAAAAAGTGCTTCTCCACACACAAACGTGCAAACGATGCCAGTGGGTTGCGGTTCCCCACCTGTCCCCCATGTCACTCAGAGGGGCACGGGCTGGGAAAGCAGAGCACTCTCCTGGCAGCTTAGTTCAACATAGAGGACACAGCAGTGGCTGGAACGAATTAGTCCCCATTTGTAATTTCTCAGCCCGTAGGGAGAAGCGCTGGCACCCCGGACTTTGGCACACAGAGACAGGAGCATTCCCTCCCCACACCAAGTGTGACAGCAGCACTGCGCGGGATGCGGGGCAGGGCAGTGTGGGCTTTTCTTCCTTTGATGGGCATGAAACACACTTTGACATGGGACAAGGGTTGGTTTTTATTTTCTTCTCTTTTTTTTTTTTTTCCCCCCTTTTCTCTTTTAACCTTCTTTTAGCCTCGGGTTTGCTTCCTTTTGTTTGTTTTTTTTTTTCCCCCCAAGATGATGTGTTTGTCAGCTGATAGAATGCACTTGCTTCTGGTAAAAGAAGCATTTTGACAATTATCACAACATGTATAATTTGCTTAAGGACCATAATGGATTCTTCTGAGCCATGTGTCATGCAAATAAATATTCCAATAATTTTTAACATGCATATTATGTACTTCATAGATCAATGGCTCCTTTGAAGCTCTTACCATTTATCCTGTAAGTTCCTATTCAGACATTTTTAAATATGTATTATTTATTCAACAGGCTATCTTTTCATCCAGAGATGTTGGTCTGTATGTTTGTAGCAGTCTAGCATCTATAGCTTGTTTAGAATATTGTAAAATCAATATTTCTTCATCTTTTCAGCAGGTTGAAAATATTCCCATAAAAATGCGGTAACAGCAAAAAATACTTCAAATTAATAAGACTGAAACATACATCCATTTAGGATTGTTTTTTAAAGACTTTGTCTTCTGTTCCCTTTTACCTTCTCCCTGGAAACACGCAGGGCCTTCGGCTGACGTGTGGGCTGCAGTGCAGGTATTGAATCCCTGGGAGGGTTTGGGAGGGTGGCAGTGCTTGGACTTGAGGGGCAGGTGGACACAGTGCTACAAGCCAGCATGTCCCCTTGACTTCTGATGTGTCTGTTCAGAGACCGTGGGGGGGTCCATCCTGGCAGGAGCGTCACAGCACTGGGGCAGCAGTCATGCAAAAGGACATTGCCTTCCCCAGCTTTAACGAGGAAGCAGTTTCTTGGTTCGTGTGCAGGACAGGCTCACCAGGTAAGTAGGAGCCAACATTACCAGCACTGCCTTGTGAGCTGCCCCAGGGCTTCAAGTGCCACCAGGGTTTTTTGGGGGGCTGTGGTGTTTTTGAGGTGCATGGAGGCTCCATGCCAGGCAGCTGCCAAAGCCAGGGGCAGGTGTGAAGGTGCAGTGCACATGGAAGCAAAAGCATGGACACAGATGACTTTGTGCCTTTGCAGCTATTTGCCAGGGCAAATCCTTTCCTGTTCTCACAGGGTGGGGGAGCAAGCAGAAGTTCTATCCTCACCTCAATAGAAAGCTGCAAGGGGAATCCAGTGAGCTCCTGGGTCCTTGCAGGAGTAGCCCATGAGATAAGAGGGTCTCTGACCTCCATGCAGGCTAATGAAGGGGGAAAACCAGGGCTGAGAAAGATACAGGTCGTATTTAAATGCAGACATCTGCAACAATAGAGGTGGGAACATAAAAAATTGCTATCAAATTCATTTGCTTGTAGTGTGAAGGCTTTTGTCTCACCTTGTTTAAACAGTCCCACTCCTGTGTTTAGTTTACTTGTGTTAATATCCCCCAGAGGCTTCATCATTTGCTATTGATGAGCATACACACACACAAAAAAAAAAGGTGGTGCTGTCCAAGCAATTAATTCTCTTTCCAAGTGCTTAAAATTCAGCATGTCCCTTCAGTTCCAAAGGTGCTAGATCTTCAAAACCAGCAAGCTGCTCACAGTCAGCTGGGAAACCCCAAGTTATTTTGGTGCACATAAAAACATTCAGTGCTGATAAATACTCACACTGTGTTTTGCATCTTCATAATCTGGGATTCCTTTTACTTGACATATGCAATAAATAAAGCAATAAATAAAATATTCTCCCTGCCTCAAGGACATTTCTCTACGTAAGTTGCAGCCCAGTATACAATCTCCTTCCAAACCAGCTGGTGCTACACATCTACCACACTTCCTTATTCTAATTCGGGGACACCTTCATAAGAAGGTGACTATGAACAATGCTCTTTAAACCATGATGGAAGCAGATGTGGAGAAGGATTCTAATAAGAATATAAAGCAGTAAAAATAGAGCACTGCTTTAGCTGGAAAATGGGAAAAAAATTTCATTAGCCCTTTTTGGTGAAAAATGCTTTTACCTAAAGCATTGGAAACTCCAGTGACTCAGCTCTTGGATCAAATGCCCATCGAAGTCTTTCCATCACCTTCAGCAGATGTCAAATGGCGAATTCACATGAATGAATGGGTACATTTAGGTCTCTGTAGTGCACTGCTTTGCATGGACAAAATCCCATTATGCTTCTTCCAGGCCTCCATTAGGAGGTAGATTTTGCCATTTTTTGCCAATTTAGCCTAGATCTACACTGTTGCCACTGCTACAAGAAGTTGGGCGTAGACTTCAACCAAGCAGAACAGCACCAGGACCCACAGCTTTTAGCTTTCCCCTATTCTAAAGCCATGACAGCTCTCTATGCAGACTTACATGTGACTCAACAGCAGCAGCAGCTCCATCAGGGTGCAACACTGAAGGAAATTAATTGTGAGGCCCAGCCTGTCCCTGGCTTGGCCTTGGACTCAGTCTCATGTTAATCACAGAATTATAGAATGGTTTGAGTTGGAAGGGACCTTAAAGATCAGGTAGTTCCAACCCCTCTGCCACAGGCAGGGACACTAGACCAGGTTGCTCAAAGCCCCATCTGACCTGGTTTTGAAATACCTTGAGAGTTATAAAATTCTCTTTTCCATTGCCAGATGGGTTTTGAGTTGAGTTCTCCCATGAGTTAGTTTAGTGGGCAGGGTCAGATGCTCACTACCATCAATTGCTAGGGAAGCTTGCATCGTATTTGGCTTGTATGCTGAATATAAACAGAGCTGTCAGTATTTGCTTGGATTCATTGAAATATTAAAACAAATGCTTGTGTCTGTGTTGCAGGGCAAGGTCTTCTTTATTTTGCTGGGGCAATAGCCATATTGAAACAAATTGTATTTTGTTTTCTTTCAGACAGGTGTGATGGCACACCTGCGGAGCTCAGGCTTGAATAGCAACTCGTAACCTTTTGTGGGTAAGGTGGGGGGCAAATCCTGCTTAACAAGGATGTCAAACTGATCTTTGTTCCCTTCTCCCAACCAAGTATCTGTGGCAACAAACTGGAGACAGGTAAACAATCGGCTTCTGCTACCGCAAGCTTTCCATTTACAGTTCACCAGGAGCTCTTATTATATGAAAGGAAAGGGTGGATGTGGTGTCAACACAAGGTAATAGTAATATTATTTGAACAGGTGTGTGGGGTGTTGCTAAAGTGAGAGAACAGGCAAGCTGTAGGGAGCAGTTAGTACAGGGCTGTGCATGTAATAACCAGAGCTCACCCGCGTGTATTATCATAACAACCGTGTGTGGCGATGGGTTTCACAATAAGCTGGTCTGATTTACCCAGTGCATTAAACTAGTTTTGTTGTTTCTCACTTCCTAACTCCCTGCTGGAAAAGAGCCCAAAAAAATACGCACACTAAAAATTTGGTGAGCAGACCCACCGTGCACACAGCTACAGATAGATAACCCTCCAGGCCATATTATCCCCCAGACTCCGCTCCTCCACAGGCAACTTTGCTGCTGATTTATGTCTTGGAAAAAGAGAAAGCAGATTAAGCATCTCAGGACTGCATTACAAAGGGATGGCAGGTTTGCGGCAAGTGTTAAGGCACCGTGGAATTGGGAGAGTCGAGTACCTCAGCAGTTTTTGTCTATACATCTATTCTCTGTAATGCAGTTAATTTTAATAATGTATTTCCAGTCTGTGATGTGTGTTAAATTGATATGTATCTGTGATTGAATGTATATTCATCTCTGTGTGTATAGAGTTAGATGAATATCCTTTCAGCAAAAAAACCTGTGTGCCACAATACAGAATGGAAATAGTAAAAATAATCTTTTAGATTCTGCTTTTAAGGAGATGACTGGAATCACATTAGAAAAGATTAATGCAGTAGGTACATACCTTGCTGAAATTTACATGCTTCCATTGTGGGAATGTGGGAAACAAAGGGAAAAATCATACCCTGATGTGCTCTCCAAGTAGAGCTATATGCTATGATTCACTGAAGACAGCCATGGAGGTTACAAAACAGAAATTAAGAGACAATATAAATTATGTGAGGGTGTTCTAGACAATTAGACAACTCGTCGGTCCATTTACAGTGCTGCTCGTAGCTTTATATCAAATCTGATGAAAGAGTGGCAAATTTTAAGCAAGGAAATTTTTCACTCTCTCCTCTCCTTAAGCCGTACTTTGTTTAGAGATATCTTAATGCGTATCCTGAGCATTTTAATAAGAAACTATTGCATGCCACTGGTTTGTGCAAACAGTAGTTGTATTATTACAGGGGATGAATTAATCTTCCAGGCGTCCATTTGTGTTACTCAGATCAGGCAGGGTTTATTTGCAAAGGGCTGACCCTGCTTCCTGGCAGGTTCGCCGGGAGGTGCCGTGCCAGATTCCCTCCAGTGGATGCAAGAGGGTTCAGCTGGCACATCCCAGGGACCGCGGGGACAGTCACATGGCAGGGGCTGCCAGCGCCTCAGGGAACGCGGGGCCAGTGACTGTGACGGCAGCGGCACCACGTCCTGGGCTCGACAGGCTCCTTCAGGGATTCTGTAGTGGGTATTGAAGGCTGGTAGGAAACAAGTATTCTCAAGCTTGGGTCTGCATTCTTCTGGTAATGCAGATTTAGCCCAAGGTCACACAAGAAACCTTTCTTTCAAGCAGCTTGCTCCGTCTTAAGGAGAATTGTTACAGCATTTCCCTTTGTACACATTTCATTAAGTAAATGCTTAATAGCAGGGTGGCTGTCATCTTAGGGCAAATATTTTAGAAATCCCTTGTTAGTCACATCAGGTGTGCTTCTTCAATATTGCAACATCTGTTATTTGTTAGATGCAAACAGAGAATGAAAATGTGTATTTGCCTTGTCCTGGGCTCTTCAAGTAATTCAGGCAACCTGGCTGAATGTGCACTGGAGACAGTGCTCACAGTACAGTTATTTCAGGAAGGTAAAATTGCACCAAAACTTGAGTAGGGGGTAAACTAAAAAGTGTTGCATTACGCTTGGGTGCCCTCTAGTTCTTTTACAATCCAGTGTGTACTTTAAATCTACCTTGATCCTTGGAATTTCCTTGTAGAAGTCAATGCTGTGCTGCTGTTCCAGCAGAGCAAACACTGGATGGGCTCTTCACAAGCAGTGGGTAAGTCACAGTCAGCTGAAAGGAACATACTCTTGATCACAAGGGTCCCGGTTTCTGCACTAAAACAAGCATTTTGATCTTTCTTTGCAGGCATGATTATTTCACACTAGAAGACGCCTGTTTCGAGGCTACATCACAAAAGTCTGATTCTTTGCTTTGGATTAGTTTTGCCAGTTTCTAAGCAAATACTGAAGTAATCAAAAACAACAGCCTGGTAGCGTTTTAGGCGCAGTTTGAAGAATTTAATTGAATAGGGACTTTAATGAGAGGGCAGTGGATTCTTAATTACCTCAGGCACAGTTTAGCACTTTGTTCATGTATGGTATTTGTCTGGGGTGCATCAGTCTGTTAGTTGGCTATTGCAGTGCAAAAGCTGGTGGCAAAGTCATTGTGGTGTGCTGCAGAAACAGCATTACAGCTGCACAACAGCCTATGCAAGAATTCCTTGAACATAGATGGGATATATTCATTAACATCATCAGTCAATTAAGAGCTTGTTTGGATTTTGGTTTGGTATACATATATATATAAACTTCTAAGACTATTGCATGTCTTCCATCAAATTTAATTTTTCAGAATGTTCGTCTATTTTGTGACTGACGATTTTCACTTGCTGGCATTCTTTTAGACGCTTGGGAGTCGTCCCCTTCCTTTGGATCAGCCTAAGGAAAATGCTGCCCTCTCTTGAATTTGAGGACGCAGTGCACCTTCTGGCAGAGGCTGCCCGGGGAGCAGGAGGCAGCGCATTCCTGGAAGATGGAGTGACTTCTGCAGGGCTGATGAATGTTGAGAAAGGCAGCACTGTATTTTAGACTAGTAAACAGAGTTAAGAGAATTGTTCCGAAGGATGTGAATTCTCTAAAATATAAATTCTCTCTCTTCTGTAAAAAACCTAAAAAACAAGCAAATATGCTTTATTCCATTATGGAAATACCTTAGCCAGGAAAATGTCATTGCCTCCCATGCCTGCATACAGAGGAGGCCAAGTCCTGAAATTCTTTGGACTACTTTTGCTCAAATTTAAGTTATTTCTTTGACTGTTTCAGTAGTGAGTTTTGCTGAATGCCCATCTAGGACTTGCAGTCAAAGGAAAACTTTTTTTCTGCTAGGCCTTCTCTGAAGGAGGGAGGACGTGATTGGCTGCCACTGGTCCTCTGCACCAGAAAAGAAACACTTGGGATCACTCTAGTGCATGACAACCCCCAAAGCTTTCCCACCAGTATGGAACCACAGACGTGTTGCTTGTAGAAACCAACATGTCACTGCCTTGAACAGCTTAGTCAGGAGATGTGTCTCCAGCTGGAGGGAGGAGGATGTTTCTCCAGCTGTTTCTCCTCTTCTTGGACAAGCACGGACAGGGCGTACTTTTCAAGCATCTTCCTTCAAGGAGGGAATATAAAGGAGATCTTGTGGGAAAAGCTATTCTGGAGTAGCTTCTGCCTCCATTTCTTCAACAGGGGCATTCAAACAAACAAACAAAAAGCTCCCCCCTTCTCCCATAGACACTCCTGCTTGTAGAAAGACATGTACTTTTCTGCTGGAAGCAAGGGGTGAAAAGGACCATTAAGTGATGTGTAGGAGGGTTTGCCTAGAAAGCAGTCCTACAGCAAGCTAGCATCCCTAGGTGAGAGGACATGCAGGCTTTGTATTAACTCAGAAGATGCCAGTGCACACATGAGGACCAAGATTCCTGGACATCAGATACTGCAGGAGAGGAAGGTGAAGCAGGGCGTGCATTGTGGAAGACAAGGAGAAAAACATACATACACATCTAAAGCCATGGTCTTTTTCTTTACTGTTGTTATTTAATAGGTTTTTCTGAACATAAAGCTCCACCCCCCAGCCCTCTTACAGTTCTCAGAAGCTAAAAGACAGGTAGGCAGCAAAGAGCAACATGCAGGGAAAATGACTGGCTAACAATAGCTGTGAATATTGTTAGTTACGTGATTTGTGCAAAAGGACATACTTCTTAATATTTATCTCACTTTTCTGCACCTACAATTATCTTTTTTTTTTTTTCACAAGCTTGAGGGTGATTAATCCCAAACGCAATCTGAAAAAGGATAAACAGAAGGAAACTGGGCATGTATATGTCACTTGCACTGTATACTACCTCATCTATATTAAATATGAGACAAAGTAATAAAAATAAACAATACAGTATTGTGTCAGTTGCAACTCAGGCAGTTACAAAATATTGCCACATTTTTTCTTGCAAAGCTGGCTGTGTGGTGGCTGGAAAGAACCCTAAAGCATATAAAGCTCTTATCTTCATACATTTCCCTAAAGAATAATAGATCAGTCGGTGCTCTGATGCTGTTTTAATAATGTACAATTTACAATTCATTTGGTTACCAAGCACTCACAGTATAATTAATTTCACAGACCCTTTCTACATATTGGCATGGTTTATGACAGTACAGAGGGAAGATGGGAAAACTCTGTTCCCCCTGCTGTCACAGGAGAGTGCCTGGATGATGTGTCACCTGGCTGGTCTCACAGCAGTCCTGCCTTTGTAGAGGTGACAGGGCTTGATTTCCCCTTTCCTTCTGCCCCAGCTCCCACCTGCCTTTCCCATCTCCCCACATGACCATCTCCATGGAGGATGTTGCCTTGGGGATGAGCCAGGCTCATCCTGCAGCTCCCCAGTAGCATTGAGCCAGATCTGCCCCGTCCCTTTGAGTCGCAGCAGGCCCTGAGATCTGCTGCAAGTGCTGGAGCAAAAGCTAAGGTGAGCCAAGGGGAAGACTCAAGGACAAAAGGCAGGTGACAAACCTTCGGTGCCTCTCACAAGTGCCTCCTTTCACTCTTGCAGCTGGGGACAGGAGAGCCTGTCAGGAATACAGGTATTGCTTCAGTCAGGAGTGACTGTCCATCCAAACAGTCAGTGCACGAGCCCAAGCCTAATATCATTTAACAGAATGAAGACAAAAAACGGAGGGAAAGGCTCCAGAAGCGGGCAGGGTACATATTGTTGGGGGGGTTATTTCCACAGTCCTGTTATTTTTCCCTTTATGAGGAATCTGTACAGTTGCCTGAGAGACTTAAATAATGGACTCTCTCTGCAATGAATGGAGCTGCTGTTCTGTGATGTCTTGCACATCAAAGCAATTTTTTTGAATCTGCATTTACCTCTTTGATAAAGACAACACAGTGAGGAATTCAGCAACTGCAGAGAACCTGCGGGTCTGCACATCCACCCCGAGCTTGCTTTGACAGCGGTGTATGAATTGCTATTGAAGTGATGGTTTTGTTTCCATTATCAAATAAACAGGAGTTTCCTTTTCTGAATTTCCCAAACATTATTTTCCTGTTTGAAGTTCTTGATTCCTATAGATGCACATACATGGATACTCACATATATGTGTATATATACCTATATAGAAACACACATATATATAGTTCTGTTATATATTTTTATTTTTATTTTTATTTTTNCACGGACATATTTTTAGCCAGTGGTCTTGCTGAATTATGGTCTGCCTTTGGTGCTGACTTCTTGAAGAAGAGCTGAGGAAGCAGTCACAGGCTGAGACTGCAGCCTGGTACTGCTGTGGACCTATGCTGTGATGTTTGGATTGGCAGATTTAAAGGTAGAGGCTGAGTTTCTGTCCTGTCCCCTCAAAGCCTTGTAAAATGCTCTCAGGAGATGTTAATTCCAAGTGAAATAAAGTGAAAAAGCAAAGTAGTAACTTGTCCCATTTCCTCTTAGCTTGTAGAAACAAGACTCCCATGGGAAGTGAACAGCAAAAATGTTCGTGTACACTTTTGGCCATGAGGATGCTGCTACTTTTCTGTTCAGTTTTAGTAGGATTTTGCCAGTAGAACAAGGCTGTCTGTATTAAACTTTAAATTGGATTGCCTGGGCAGTTCAGAGTTTTCCACTACTTTAGTGATATTGGGTTTTATTTTCTTACAGGTACTTTACCATTCCTTTGTGAGATGGTGATTTATCCTGTCCTTAAAGATATATAACTCTTTTAAGTTGTAGATGCAATTACCTGTATATTGGCAAACTCTTGAATTCATAACCTTGCTTTCTAAGTGATTAAAGAAATTAAAGCTACCTTCCAAATTGAAAAAGCACCTGTTAATTCTGTTGGTGGGAGATCTAAATTTTATTACTTAAACCATAACCCTCTTTTTTATTTTTATTTTTATTTTTTATTTTTATTTTTATTTTTATTTTTATATATTTATATGTATTTATATATATTTATATGTATTTGCCTGAGGGTAGAGGTCACAGTTTGTGAAGGCTGAGCACACAGTCCTGGATATAAACACACAAGTACTCACACTGAAGTGCAGCTTAAAGCTCGGCTTACTAATTTTCTACAACTACAGTTCCAGTTTCTCTCTTTTTTTCCTTAGATGTTCAAAAGCTGGTTTCTTCCAGGGACTGAAGAGCATTGTAGGCCACAGCCCTAAATGTTTGATTAACCCCTATGGGACCTGTGTGGTTTTCACAAGACATTAACTGTAAGAGGTACATCTCTTGCACTGTGTCTGCAGCTGGCTACTGATTTGGTTTCCTAATCTCTTACTTGAACAAAATATGGTGAGGCAGAGACCATGAGATACTGCTTTCACATCTTTTTTCCACATGGGATTTGGCAGCCAATTTGCCAACACATTGATGACCCGCTGCTCTTATTTTTTACATCTATAGAAACTTGACTCTTCTGTGAATCAGGGCATATCTATAAACTTAGTGAAACCAAAAAGGGTTTTATGACATCATGTCCATATGTATAAAATACCAACAAGTATTATTATTATTATTATTATTATCATCATCAATTACTCTTATTCACAATATAATCACAGTTTAAAGCTTGTGTGGTTAATGTATCAGAAGGTTCACTTCAAAACAGGGCACAAAATCTCTCCCCTGCAGTCAGGTTTACAGAGGGTTTAAAGCCATGCTCATGCATGAGAGGGCTGATGGAGTCCTATCCCCCCAGGAGAGTGTTGGTCTCTTTTCTGCCTGAGAGAAAGCACCCAGGAAAACCTGATGCATTCCTAAGATGTGGGAAGTAGCAAACCTGGAAAACTTTGCTTTTAACCTTTGAATATCAAAGAGTTAAAATCTAGCCTTCAATCCAGGTGAATTTTTTCAAGCCTGCAGGTTTGGAATGGATTAATATCTGTGTAATTAACTATTATCTGCTTTTTTACCTGTTTCATTTCTTTCCCATACGATATGCCTCAGCATAATTTCTTTTTTTCAGTTCAAAAATATTTTGTTTTTACTTGATGTTACTGAAGAAATGAACACAGCTGTGTTCATAAAATTCCTGCAAACACCAACCTGGCTGCAAGGCGAAACACTCTACTTTGAATTTCCAGGTCTGTATCTACCAAGGAGAAGAAAAAATAAAAAAGAAAAAAAAGCGTAGCTTCACTAGGAAGTACTACTTGTTTTATTTCGGCATTTTTTTCAGTACTAAAATAAAAGAAAAATTTCTGAGACATGAAAGTAAAATTGACAGTGTTTAAACACAATGGCTTAACAGCATTTCAGAAGTTACAGCCTTTATGAGAAATACATAGAAAGATATTTTAAAGTTAGATCACCTATTTCCTTTGGAAAAAAATAATCTGGCAATCAAATCTGAACAACAGCTAAACCAATTATCTTTCTTTTATGACCACTTGGGGAAGAAGGAGTCTTTTCTTGTTTCTTAGTCCCTATTAAATACGAGTTGGAACCAACACGGCCTTTGCAGTGGAAAGAAAGCCAGGGGGCCAGGCTGGTGTCTGTGTCATCAGTGTCATAGTTCTGTTGTACACCTTCCCTCCATTTCCCTCTTTCTGAACCCACAGGGACCCCTGACACTAGAAGGTTAGATGCACTTCGATGAGGAGGACAGCTGGCACAAGATGGACCCAATCCATTCTCCTAATCCCCCTTCCCTCTCCAAATGCCTGCTGGGAATGGTCCCTGGCAAGTGTTAACTGTGAGTTGGGTCCAGGGATGGCTGGGGAGAGTCATACTTGACCCAAGTCAACACCATGCCAAGGGCTGCTGTAACAATTTAACAATCCAGAAAATTGAGCTGCAGCACCTGGGGACGTTCCTGGGCACCGTTTCCTTGACTTGGCCAAAGAGAGCAAATCGATTGATAAATACCCACATGATGGTGGCAGGGCTGAAACGCACGACAGCAGCATCCCACATGCTGGCCCAAACATTATGCAGAAGTTTTGCAAATCAACTAATAAATGTAGCGATTGCTTTTAAAAGGCAGTCTGAAATTTGCCAAAAAGGGAGTCAAATCCCCAAGCCAAAGGCAAGATAACACTTAAGTGGCTTATTCATGAAAAGCTACCACTTGACCTTCCACAACAAACTTGCCAACGTAAAGCTTCATGGAAGGAATGCAAAACAGCCAGGCAAAGCGTAAAGAAGAAAAATATTTTCGGTCAAGGACAAAATAATCACATCATCTCGAGCTGTGACACACCAGCTTATTTAGCTTTGATTTTACCAGCATAACTACCTGGCGCTTTGTGTGATCAAGGTGCCCACAGCTGTAATCTAATGTGATCTGGAGCTTATTCACTGATCACAGCTGTGTAATTTCAGGTAACATGCTTCCCTTGTTTAGTTTTGTTTAACATTGTTAAATATATAGTCAGACCATCTGCACAGTATTTTTTAAAATTGGAAATTACAACCATAACTTCCTTTTTATATATCAATAAACTAAATAGCAAAATTTCAAAGGGATCCTTCTCTACCAAACAGTGAAGCAGAATGTTTGTCCCACGCCACACCATTGCCTAATTGCACACTAATTGGACAAACGTGATTAAATATTTCAAGATCTTTACTAATTGCCTCTATTTTAGCTTTAAAATTTGCTTGCCACCAACAAATTTAATGACACTGGTGTCTAGTCATCAGCAAAAAGCCCAAGAGTTGCTCTTTAAAATGTACCTAGTCAGAATATTTACTGATTGTGCATTGTTGTTTCCAATGTAGCTTAATTAGAAATCCAATCAGTTCTCCAAGTCTAATTATACTTGATTTGTAGATTCAGACTATGATACATAATGAAGCTAAGCAGCTAACAGTAAACGTGCTTGAAATGTAACAATAAGAGAAATATTTTTAATGCATGCCTTGTTATCATTTTAGAAACTCCGAGTAATATATGAGATCAAACACAAAGGGAAATACGAAGATTTATGACTCAATAGATTTTAAAAAAGCCCATGTTTTATCCTGCAGCAATATAACTGGCGTATGTTTAGTGTTTAAAAATATTTCCTTTGTTTGTTTACTTATTTGTTTGAACAAGATAGCAACATATATTTTGTGGATACATTGATGTCTGTACTTGGTTGCATTTATCTTGCATGCCATTATTCTTGCCCTATATTTTAAATGGCATTATGCATCAGAAACTGGGAGCTGGGTTAGGGATGGTTACTAAGGCAGCAGTTCCCTTTAGCTGAGTCCCTACATCTTCAACGCACCCTTAATTTACTCTTCTCTCTGAGAAATATCCTTTAGGGGCCAAGGGCCAGATGTTTCTTTTTATTCCATGCTGTGCAGGGAAACACATCTGCTCTGCTATTATTTTTTACCTCAGTCCCACAGTCTGAACATTGCAGCTGCAGCCTTACACCCACGTTGTAGGATCAAACTAATAGCATGTCACTTTTGGTGTTGCCTACAATGTCTTTTTATTAGCTTTTTTGTGTAGTAGCAAACATTTTGATCATTCTTAAGTAATGAGCAACCCGTTTTCTGAAGAACTAGCAAAACTTGGAGGAAGAAGAGGAGGAGGAAGGAAGTCCATCAGCAAGTCACACCAAGACCCCTGGTTGCTTCCTTGTGTTTCTCAGAGAGGAATCCACAAGCAGCCACACTTTTCTGTTTAGAAAACTATAGAGTTACCCCCAGACCTTTCAGAAGTCAGCCTGTTTCATTGTTACATTCCTAGCTTGGAGGCTTTTGGCATCATCTTCTTCAGATTTTTTGGGAACCACTTGTTGCTCCTAAAGGTTTCACTGAAGGATATGCTTTCTTCGGTAGAAATATTTAGGGGTGTACAGATTAGAAACAGTTAGAAACCACCTATGTTGTCTCATATGGAAAAAAAACCCCACCTTTAAACCTGTGACAGAAAGCTTTATGATCCCAGAATCCACATGAGAAGAGGAGAAGCAAGATAAGTAGCAACTACCTTCAAGCAGCATTGGAAGCAAGGCTGCAGTAGAAGGAACTTGAGGCTCACTGACCCATTCCTCTTTAGAGGAAAGCCCCCAGGGGCTGTATGTAGCTCTTAATTTTCTCTCCCTATCTTTTTATTCTAAATCTCTTCTTAAATCAAAACCCAGTCTTTTCCTGCAAAGAAAAAGCATAACCAACTGGTAAGTCTTTGTGTGGGGCCTACAGGAGACAAATGTCAAAAGCTCTCCCCACTAATTGCTGCAGTTCTGAAAGAAGCTAATAAATAAAGCAGTTCATGAATAAAAGCTGTTTCCCAAGTTGTGGTAATGCCACTAAGAATATGAAGGATGGGAAGTGGGAGTAGGAAAAGGCAACAGGGCAAAAATAAGGAAGTAAACAACAAGATTAATGTTAACTTCTACTCAGTAAGAAATGCAGTGCATAAAGTAAGCAGGCACTGAGAGGAAAAGTTAAAAGTTCCTGGTGAAGTGGTATGGCTTAGCTATGGGCAATGCAATCCTGCTGCCACTATCATGGTTTTAGAAGTTCAGGATGCCACTCCAATGGGGTAAGACACCGTGGGGTGGACCCCACCTTGCTGGGAGCTCAGTCAGCTGCAGGGCGCTGAAATGGCTGGAAGAACAGCCCAGCTTTCCTCAGTGACCCTCCAGATCTGTTCCCAGCTCTTGAACTGCCTAGCCACACTATGCTGGTGGTCTGCCACTGGTCTTGGGGGTCTCTGATGGGAAATCATTGAATGGCTTTGCCTGGTGGCAGTGTGACCTGTTGGATGCAGCACAAAATGAGTTGGCAGGTGGTGTCGACTTTCACACTGGCTTCCTTCCCGACCTCCCTGGCACCAGGGCACAGCCTCAGCACTTTCTGTCCGAAAGCCAATGCTCACCAGCTTCCCAGAGCACTTGAGCTCTGTAGATGAAGAGCACTGAACAGCAGCTGACTATTATTTTCAGGCTTCCAGCATGGTATTTTGTACCATATACAATGAGATAAATTCCAATTTATTTTTTTCTAAGTAACCATTACAAGTGTTCTTTAAAGAACAAAAACTGTGAAATGGAGATGTTATTAAAAACTTGACCCTGTTTTAACAATAATGTTTGAAATATTTTTCTATGTTGTTCTACTTAATTTATTGAGTCCAAGGGTTGGGCTCTCCCTCTCCTCTCTTCTCTGCCCTTAAAATGAACATCAGCAAGGACAAAATTTTTTAAAAACAGCAGAATAAAATATTTCAGTCACATCCTCCATACTAACCAGTGTTCAATATTTTATCTTTCTTGACTTTTTTTTTCATCCGTGTGCAATCAGCCTTGAAAATTTCTGTTGCCTTCAATTCTTTTACCTTTGATGGTATTCAGATTGCAGGCTATGCCTTGGCCCCTCATGCCACACAGTCTTCTATTTATATTATTAAAATGCAGCACTTGCTTTTTCATTTTACTCTGTTTACAGGGTGTTGCTTTTATTGATTAATGTCTCAGACTCAAGTAAAATGCTAATCACGCAGAGAAAAAATTGTAAAAAACTCAATATGCTGATCTGTGGTGCTTGGCGTTGAAAGTAGCTCACTAACTTAGCTCTGAATTAAGCTTCAAATTGGAAGCAATTCCACCCCTCTAATGCAGTGCCTGAAAACCTGTACCTCTTGGGCCGAGGGTAAAGTATGTTCTTATTCTATGCTTGCATCGTGAGGCACATGAGACCCAGACAAAAAAAAAAAAGTCTAGAAAAATTGCATATTTAGCTTTATTTTCCTAGATCTGTAATTTTCAGACTCATTTCTATTTACCTATTTTCTGCCAAAATGGTGGCTGCCACATACTCCCTCCTTAGGGCAAGTCTAACGTGAGAGTGTGTGTTCTGGCAGCCGTGAGGGTAAATTGCAAGTGGGCTTGGAAGAGAAAGTCAAACCTAAGGATACAGCAGATCCCTCTCTGCTCGTGCAACATCAGCAGGTGAGCAGACCTTGTCATGTTGCTTGTGCAATGTCTGCTGCTGAGCAGAGAAGGAGTACAACAGGCTCTGGGTATCTCAGCATCCAAGGGGAAGACTGCGTTTTGTTGCATTTAGGAGGAGGAGAGGTCTCCTTCACTGCCCCCACGAGAGCAGGCTTTTAACTACCATTTTTGGGAGGAGCTCTTCCACATCCTGGAATTCCACCTGTAATGCTGCATCCAGCACTGGGGTACCCAACACAAGAAAAACATAGACCTGCTGGAACAAATCCAAGGAGGGCCGCTAGGATGATCTGAGGGCTGGAGCACCTCTTCCATGAAGACAGGCTGACACAGCTGTGACTGTCCAGCCTTGAAAAGGTAAAGTTTCAGGGAGACCTTATAGAAGTCTGCCTGTACCTAAAGGGGTATACAGGAAGGCTGGAGAGGGATTTTTTGAATGGGCATATAGTGATAGGACAAGGGGGAATGTCTTTAAGCTGAAAGAGGGTAGGATATTAGGAAGAAATTCTAATTCTGTGAGGGTTGTGAGACACTGAAATGTGTTGCCCACAGAAGCTGTGGGTCAGTCCCAGGCCAGGCTGAATAGGGGGCTGAGCAACCTCGTCTAGTGGAAGATATCCCTCTTCATGGCATGGGGATTAGAACTAGATGATTTTTAAGGTCCCTTCAGAACCATTCTGTGATTCTATGATCCATTTTACCCCTTTCTAAGCAGCGACAGCAGCAGCAACACTATCTTAGATAGCCAAGTAAATCCCAGGAAAAGAGAGAATAAATGTGAGGAAAAGTGCCCCTTGCCCAGCACTACAGGGAAACAGCAAGAGCCACAGCCTCCACCTCACAGAGATGTGTTTCTGCACACACCTGTATTTTCCTCACATGCAGTCCACTGATGATAGAAGGGACTGAAGAAGCTGATAAGACTGACTGTGTGCAAAGAGCTGATGTGTCAGTCTCTCCTGGTTCAGGACCCGTGTGATTGAGGCCCAATTACAGTAAGCTCTCAAATGTATTTGAAATCCTGTATTCACCTCAGTGTGTGCTTACACCAGGTGCTAAACCAGGAACAAATGCTCAAATTATATTCACTTCAGCAGGATATAAGCAAGAGCTTCAAGTCAAATGTGGGTGTACATCCTAACTTAAACAATGATGCTTTCCTGGAGCAGGATGTAAACACTGACCCACATAAACAGTATAAAACATTTAATCATCAAAAATCCTTCTTGGTGGTGCCGTGTGATTGCAAGCAGTTTTTCTCTGCTTGAAGTCTTTGTCTGTAATCTACATGTCCTGTAGAAACAAAGCTAAGCTGACTTTAGAAAATGTTCAGGCACTGGAAGAGGTTAATTGATGCTTTTGTTTTTCTCCAAACCAGAAAGCTTTCTTTTTTAAAAAAGCTATTTTATACTTTTCCCATTATACTCTCTTTTCCCCCCCTTTTTCTCTTATTAATAAGGTCTGGCCCTCTTTAACATGCAACAAGAGCCTAATGAGCCATGCAGCCTTCTGTAATTTCTTCACTGTTGAAAATGCCTGACACTAATCTATGCCATTTATACTAATAAGAGGTGCATCAGCTAATCTTTAGTGCAATGGAAACATTTTAAATATACTTCATTGAATTGCAGGTAGCAGTTTCTCACAAAGTTTATGCTGCTGTTGAAGTTGGTGCCCTGCAAGTACCACAAAGCTGTGTGTGCTGCACAGTACAAAGTACACAGTAATGCACAGTACAGACAGTGGAAAAAAATCTGATGTCCAGTAATATATTAGCTTTATATTTCATGTAAACTTGTCAAAGAGATACTGCAAGAAAATTGTATCATCCAGGTTTTTTCTGCACTTTATGTTTGTGGTTTGCAATAACAATTAAGAGATGACCTAAAGTATGATGTCACATTTTATACTAAGTGGACATTAATTAATGCTAAATTACAGGAGAACTCATCAGGAGTTTATGCTTTACATATGTAGGCATAACACAACTCTTCAACATGATTAATGATGTTATAGTGAATAACCATGATTTACAGGTGGAAAAATGGGAGGAAGGGGAGATGCATTCCTTAGAATTGGTTTTTCCCCTGTTCTTAATTGTGAGCTTTGTATGTGCATTTCTTCACTGCCTCATCAATAGCACTTAACTCTGATAGAGCTCCACTAATTCCAGCTGCAGAAGTGCTGGTGTAGCTACAACAGACGAAGGCTATAAGTGAGGCAAGGATCTTTGGGAGGGGCAGTGTCTCTTATTAGAGAAGCAGATGCTGCTGGAAAAAGTAGACAAGTTTTGGACACACAATCTTTTACTCAGTTTTGAATCAAAGGCTGCAAATGGCTTTCCATGTCATGCCTGAAGAAAGGCTCTGTGCCTGAAACTTTTTCCAGTTAAATTGGTCATTCTAATAAAACACAGTCTCTTTCCTTTCAAATCTCTCTTTATACACGTACTTTAGAAGGGTGGAAAGTATTATCATCTCTGCTTCAAAGATGCTGAAACAGAGAAGCTGGGGTGGACTGGACAGAAATCCAGATGTGAAGATTGCCCAGGTGAGAAAAGTCCAAGTTCCTCCCTCTGCCTGCTCTGCTTCCTGCTACATGAAGACAAAAACATCTAGGAGAGAGGACTGCAATGACTCACATTTCTGAAGATGTGCCCCAAGCACATAGTAACCCTGTGATTTTGGAAATATAAATTCATACCTCAAATTTAATAGGAAATACAAGCATGCACTGTGGTATCCTATTTAAGTGTCCTCCCATCTGCCAAGTGGTGGAAATAGAGCTGATGACTCTCCACAGGCTGCACACTCACTCTTTTTGAGAAAGAAGGAATAAAGGAAGGGAATAACAGGCCTGGGAGAATGAACATGGCATAAAGATCCCAGCCCCAGCAGCACATGGATCAGGTGGTCCAGCTGTGAGGGATGCCATAAGGTGGTCCTCAGCTAGATTTAGAAACTGGGGGAGAGCTTTTTTATCTGAGCAGGATGTGACCTGTTACTGATAGTGGTGTCAAGATGTCCCTCCTATTTTAGCAAACCTTGTCTAGAGGTCACCTCTCCAGGCACACTACTGTCCTGTGGGAAATAGAAAAAGCAGACAGACAAAAAAGCTTTTGTCTATCTCTGTCAAGAGAGGTGTGAAGGGGTATTCCAACACCAAAGTCAAGGACATATCACAAGGCACATCTCCTGAGCTGAGTGGCAAAGGAGGGCTTTGAAGCTCATTGACTGGGAGCTTTGGATGCTTGCTCTTGTCCCTTATAACTGTGACAAAAGCAAAAAAACCCTATTATTTTGCTGAATAAGGCCTCTGGCATCTCCAGGCCATGTTTCCCTTCCAACAGCACCTGCAGTTTTTGTGGAACCTTTGTGAAGCTGTGTTGTGGCTGGCTGCAGGGTCTCCTGCTTAAATGTCTTTCTGAGGAAACAGTGTCACTCGAAACACAAGTGTAGATGTCCTTCCACCTCAGACAGAAGCTCTGTGGAGGTTCTCAATTTCTGCTTATGAGACTAGTCAGGTCTTGTACATACTTCCCTCGAAGTGGTCCTGGGGAAGGAAGTTTGAAGAAACTGTTATGCAGTGGGGAATAAAAGGCCTGTCTTTATCGATGGTTGTCATAGGGTGTGTTTGCAGAACTAAACATACTCATGTTTGTCATTTATGGAAAAGCGTTAATAATAGCTTTTTCTGCTTCTTTGTTTTCCTGTCGCTCTGCTGTCTTGTGCCCATTTTGTCTGTAAGGTAACCATCATAACCATGGCATTCATCTTCCTCTGGAAAACTCTAGGTGCACTTTCTAATTTATAATCAAACATGTGAATTAATTATTTTAATCATATAATTTTGCCCTTCTCCCAGTCCGGAGGAAGCGTGGCAGTGTTCAGGGGAATCATAAACCATGTTTATATTGTAAGGCCTGCATTATTGTTTCTTTTTGCCATTTGTACTTTACACCTTGAGCAGATTTTTGCAGGAAATCCCCTGCCTTGTATGCTTTTAGTCCTCTGCCATATCTACGTGACAAGGTTCCCCCAGTGCCCAGGCCACCAGTGAGGGAGCAGCCCCAGCAAAGGGCTGGGCACCCCTTTGCCAGCAGCACTGGCTCACTGGAGCAGTTGACCCACGGGTCCCTCACATCAGACAAAGGATAACAGCACGTGCAGGCGAGCAGCCTGGCTGGCAGGAAACTCAGCTCCCTGCTTGCCTCAGTGCTCCAAGCTGCTGATGTTTTCCACTCAGTGCATTCCCTTAAATATTCAGGGTGGTCATAGCAATCTGTGTTGTAATGACCTATCACTGGGCTTTTCTGACATTCTAGCAATCCTGCTATTTTGCTGGCACTGAGTAAATGGTTATTCAGCCCCTCTTTCCTTCCCCAGACCCAGAGAAATGCTCTTTGATTTATCCTCTCAGCGTTTGCAGCACTGGGTGCAGATTGAATTGTGGGCTGTCTGGGTCTGTAACTCATCCCCTGGACAATTACTGGACATACACATCCCAGCACTTCTCTCCTCTTAACCTTCACCAGCCTAAGTGTGTTAACTCCCCAAAGATTATCAGCCTGTCTGGAGGTGTGATTGAAATGAGCTCTGCTCCTCTCAAGAAGGCAGTGCCCTAGCCTGCTAAATCACCGGCTCTAATCTTGAGCATTTAAGCAAAAACAAACAAAATAATCTTCTAGGAAACACTAGTAGTGCAATGTCAATACTCACATCATGTGTGTCAACTGCCCTATTAATTATTATCATTACCTGCCTTCATAAATTGAATGCAACTGCAGTTCTAGCACTGTGGGAAACCAGCATTAATTGGGAAAAGGTCTACAGAAGCGTCCCTCTGTATTTGCATGTTTTCCCTCTCTCCCTGCATGCTCCTACAACACAAAATGTACCCACTAACCTACTCTACCTTCCTTACATGCATGTGTGTAGACACACATATATTTTGTGGGCACCTGTATAGCTCTTTGCATGTAAAGGCTCCAAAGTAGTTGAGTACAGCATCTTCTTCCTAAGCAGCTTTTTTCTTGCAAATCTTGCTACAAATTCTTAGCCTGTTGTTGAAATAAGTGCAGCCATACACTCCATGAGGATATGTCTTATGCCCTGTGTCTTGACATTTTCCAACAGATGTTGGCTAATGCGGTTGTAGAAGGTTCACCGTGGATGCAGTGAGCTCAATAAATCTTCCTCTTAAATGCAGACACTCCACCATCCCAGCATCATATACCTATAATACATTTTAATTACTTGGCTATTCAAATTATACTAAATTAGATCTGCACGGAGCTGCATCACGGATTTCTCAATTTACATTTAATCCATGACAAACAAAATAAAATAAAAAAGAATTGCAAGCACACTTTTTATTGGAACTTGCAGGAGCTACTGAAGTCTGATACCTTTAAAATTATTAAGTGACAAAGATTACTAGCACTAAGGTTATACTTTGCTTCCCCATTAGCCATTTAGGTGACAGCTGCTGTATTACACATAAAGATGAACCATTCCTTAAGGGATGATAGTGGTTCCGCTGTGACACTACTGGCATAAAGCATTATCAGACCATAGCTGTGCTTAGAGCCATCACAGTCTCCTAGGCACCTATCAGTACCCTCATTATCTGCATCACAGAGTGTCTAGAAAGAACACTGCCAGGCTTCACAGCTTTGCAGCTCATTTGAGAAGCGGAAATTAAACATCCCAGGAGAAAAAACAGGCACATTGTAACAGCACCAGTGCTGTACACACATAACATGTTGACTGCTGTTGCGCTGACTTCTGTCTCATTAATTTAATAGGCTCCTGGACTGGGGATGGGGAGGTGGAGAGGCAGCCTTTACAAGCAGATTACTGAGCAGGGCTCTCTGCACTGATTGTGAATCCAGATTGGAGAACTTACACTGAGCGCCGCCACACTTCAGATGTCTGTCCCCACTTCTGCAGCTGCCATGTGGTGAAATAAACCAGTCAGAGGCAGAAAAATGAGTGCATCATATATGTTATCCATGCTTACATTTTCCTGAGCGCTTGTGTGAAGTAAAGCAGCACAGGTGCCTTTTCAGCAGTGACTGTAGCTGTGTGCCTGTGTGAGGGTTAATATGAGTGTGTTAAAAGGGGAGTGCTGCATTCAGACAGGGTTGTGATAGCAGGAGCAATCCTGCAGCAGCTCAGTGCAGCTCTGCTCTTCAAAAGGAGCTGGTTTGCTTCCTTTGTCCAAAAAAGTAGCATTCACTGATGTGGTGATGTCCAGCAAAAAGCACAGCACACACTGAGGCGCCCGTAGGATCTGAGCAGAGCATTTGTCTTCCGATGGCCAAGGGGTGACTCTCCCTAAATCAATACATTTAAGCAGCTCTCACTTAAACTGAGGCCACTGAGTGCATGTCAGGGAAGAAAAATGGTCATGGGCTTCCATTCGATTTCCTTGCCAAATTTTACATCCAATAACACCTGAAGGAATTTGGAGACGTAAAAGTTTTCTGTTGCATTCTAATGAGCTACTGCAGGTGATCTCATGCGCTTCTGTACATTTAAATTGATAAGAACATTATAGAAGATGTCAGTGGAAGCAGAACCGCTCTGCAAACATATACATAGGGAGAGATGTTCGCAAAGTGATCTCACTGTCAACAGGATGGTTGGGTATGTGTGTGTATCTCTGCCCTCTCTTTATTTGTATGAATGGGTGACAAAGGAGAAGATAAAAAGAAGGTGAACTGATTTTTACAGTCTCTGCAAAGCAACTTCCCCCATCATACAGGAGCTGAATTCTTCAGACCCCATTGTTCTCTTCCCTTAGGTTGTTTAGGGGTTACTCAAATGCTTCGGGGGTAATGCTCAGATATGGGACAGGAAAAGGAGCCTATAGTATGTATACATAGAATCATAAAATTATTAAAGTTGTGAAAGACCTTTAAGATCATGCCAGTTTCCTTTCTGGATCATATAACAAAAAATGCAGTTGCTGCATTACCTAAAAGCATATACAAACAAGTGACAGTACAAAGAGCAGGTGGGAACCTTGTTTAGAGGGCCCTGTGGGTTATAATGTCAAAGGAATTGCACTTGGTGGTTCTATTAAAAAAGAGACACGTGCACACAGATGGCATCTTAAACACATCCCCACCACTTGGAAATGTTTTAGGTCCTTGCATCCATATACTTTTTTGGGAATCATGCCAATAAGAAGGGAACCTTCCTTAAGTGTCTCACCTGACATCCAAACAGGTATGTTAAGGTTTTTGAAACTGAAGTTTCAAAATAAGTATCCTATCCCAGGAAAAAAATTCAGAATTTTCCCTCAACAATTGATTCCTAGGAAAATTTCCCCAAAGTTGATAGCAATTACTGATACTTGCTTACTTGAGATTTGATCTGGCTTAAAAAAGCAAACATACATTGTGGTTTTCTTCACAGGTTCTTGTACAAGCACTTATTGTGATAACCAGTGTACTTTCAGCTGCTTCTACATTGCTCCTGCATTCAGCTTTCAGGCTGAAATTCCCCCAGTATCCTTGGACAAGGGCAAGGGTCTTGAGTGGTTGGGGCTGGGGTGAGGGCTGGAACAGTGGTTGGAAACATTTCCATTATCTAACCATTAAAAACAAACTTGCAGATGCTCATCATGTTTAAACATTTAAATGCAATGCTTACAGTCTCATTTTTGGCCGTGACCTGATTCCTGATGGTGATGCCTGAGTCAGGTGGAAAGGAAACCTTGGGACAGCAGCAGCAGAGGCTCCCCAGCCCTGCTGGCAGCCCCCCAGCCTGGCTTGCTGATGCTCTGCCCATCGCTCTGCCCATTTGCCCCTCCAGCACAGAGCACCTGCACCACCCTGATGCCGAGGGAGCACAAGTCATGTCACTCAGGTACTAAATTGTGGTGGCTTCTAAGGCCTCCAGCAGCTTTACCCTGCTTAAGTCTTTGACTCCCAAACTTCAGGGTTAGCCTGAAACCTGCCGTCTTCACAGATAATATCTCCATGTCCAGAATACACTCTACTTCACTGCCTTTTTATTGTAAGATGAAGAGCAGAAAAATCCTCTCATTCACATGTGGAGTCTGGAAAAGCTTGTGAGTCCAGTAATCAATGTTCAACCTGTTGCACCCTTGTGCTCTAGAGTTTAGCAAAGGAATGTGAGCTGGGGAAAGGAACAGGTTTGTGAAATAATACTCCTTTTCCAGACAAAAGGAAACAAGTTGCTCTATACTCATAAGCATGGATGTGGGAATTGTAATGTGAAATTGCCAATAGGTGGTCCTCTTTCAGTCCAAAACATGGCAAGAAGCATTTATTTCAGCACACACAGTGTTACCTTACATTCCTATCTTGTTTTATTCTGCTCTGTCTCTCCTCCTGTCAGATGATTTTGGACAATGCACACCAAGGCTACCATGTGTCTAATACTGTCTAGGAATCTGTGTCCCCATGGTGGACAAAGGTTTCTGGGGCAAGTCTACAGCTAAAGGCCTCATTGCACATGTCTCTGCAGCTTCCAGACCATGCCTCTGCTGAGACTCACAAGTCCCCTAGCCATTTGGTGGGACTGGGATGCAAGGTATTGAGAATAACTAATTCATGCCTTGAATTTTTTTTATAGCTTATCCTTGGAAGAACCAATGCATTTAAAGCAGGGGCAGAGATACTTGTTTTCTCTGCAGGCATTTCAAACTCCAGAGAAGTCAGAAGGCTTAAGGATTTTTGGGAAGAGGGGATAAAGGTTTACCTAAGTCAGACGCATTCCTATATGCCCTTAAGGTATGCAAGGTGGCTGGCATCTGATTTGAGGTGCACAAGCATCAGTGCAGACCAATCCCCACTGATTTAGGTGGTGATACAGAACATTTACACAAGTGTAACTGAAGGATTCTTTTATTTTGAAACTGTTCCAAGTCAAACCCTGGTAGAAACCATATAGGGATTAATATGAATTTATTGTCTTTCCATTAATTTCCAGCGACAGACCCATTCCTTTCCATTCCAGCTTGGTTTTGTTCCCAAGGTACTAAGTTTAAAAAGCCCATCTCAGCCCATCTCAGAGGTAATTGAAGTCATATCTTCTTCGCTCTTTAGACCCCCAAGGAAATGGACCATTATTTTGTCCACATTATCCAAAAAGATCTGTAGAGTTTCTGATAGAAATTAAAATTGAAAATAATTTAGACAATCTGTTTATATGGACTGCACTTTGATGGCCTAACCAACTAGAATATGATCTGCCTAACCAGCTTATTCAGAATACAATCACCATTTTGCATCATTTGCACTAAAAGCAGAAAATTTACTTTACCTATTTTTGCTTTTGTCACCTGGAGCCCCAGATATTGTTTTTCTTTTTTTTTTTCTCCTCTGGCTTGATGAAATGGCTCTCTCTCTGAACAAATTTATGCTGTGTGAATGATAATATCTGGTGGCAGAATTAATGGTTTTGTCAGTTTATAGTGAGTATTTTTATTAATGCTGTCTAATTAACTTATTTTAGAAGCACGTATCAAGCATATGCTTTAAAAAATTCACAAAATGAAATACAAACACTCTCAAAAAGCCAAACTATATACAAATCTTTCAGGAATGTGAAGAAAATACAAAAAAAACCCAACAAACTTTACAGTCATCTCTTGTATGCTGGATTCTTCCAGACTCACAGCTGCTAGAATGCCTTCTGCCAGCTGAGTGAAGAGTTTGATGTGATAACAAAAGAGCTTTCCTGAAAAAGCCAAAAATATGTCTGTAGCACAGCAGCTGACCAGCTCAGCAGCACGGGTCACTGCAAGCACAAAATGCCTGCTTCTCTATTCATTCCTCTAGCTCCTGACTAAATGCTGAGTCAAGTTTAAGGGCACAGACCATATTCAGACCATTCATCACCACTGCCGCAACCATTTCTGGCCCTTGGTTTTGCAGGAAACCCCGGGCAACAGATTCTCTGGGTCACACATAGTTCTCTTGAAATTAAACACCAAAATCTGAGTGCCTAGAGCCACTGTAGAGGACTCCTGAATGTGGTCCAGAGTCCTGTGAAGGGTCCTTGGTGACCTGGGGCTCAGGGATCTCTCTGTTTGCAGGGATGCCATTGCTGGCTGCATTCTGACAAGTCACAGGCACCAAGAGCTGTTTTGTTGAGGTCCGAGACCTAAGCACACACCCTCAGCCCCACTTTCCCCCACTGTGTCAGCCAGAATTTATGAGAGACAGTGGGAAAAGCATCTTGATTGACAACCCCCTCAGGGAAGGAGAGGAGAGCTGTATCGTACCAGCAGTGAGTCATCCTGCTCAGATTATTTTCCCCTCCTAAAAGGCTAAAGATACTTCAGTGATGTAAACTCAGGCTGAAAAAAAATTAGGATGATGATGAGGATGGTTTAAAGCCTTCAACACTGGCCGAATGCATGAATTTTTTGAGCAATCAAGGGAGAAGTAATGGGAAGGGTGGTCCCCCGGGTGACTGTCCCTACTCTGGGTCCCCTATCTCCCCATCACAGCCCCATGCCAGGGAGCCAAACATGCAGAGTCAGTGCAGGGCACACAAAGGAGAGCCACACAGGGACTAAGAGAGATGCAGTGTGGATTGTAAAAAGAAATTATGCCCCAATAATAGAGAAACACACAGCCCCTTGGTTCGGTTCACAGGCTGCAGTGCTCTAATATAATTATCCTGATTTATTTCAAGGAAAGGGTCACTTTATGAAGCGACTGTGTCTAAACTTTGCTCAGATAAAAGGCCTTTAACAAAAGGCAGGCTTTGGGAAAACAAGCAAAACTCAGGCTGTGCACTCAGTAAGCACATTTTCTAGTTTTCAGTCAAGAAGTCATTGGCAGTGTCAGTGCTTGAAAACTGCATGGCTCAGACATTTCTAAAGCCTTTTAATCCATCACAAAGGGCTCCCTTGATTGTTGCTTTGTTTTTCTGCTGCTGCCCTACAGTATGGCTGCCAGTGTATATTCCTGATAAGCAGTGAGCTATGCAGATGCTGCTAGGTTTCCTTGCTTTCTGTACCACTCAACCTGCCAATGCCTGTGTGAGGGACACAATCATGTGTCACAAACAACCAGGAGCAGTGACACTCCATCCTCCTCCTTGTAGTCCAGGAAACTTAAAAGAATACAAGATTAATTTCCATGGGCCACATGGTGCCACCCATAAAAGTCCCTATTGTCATGAATGGGAAGTTCTGCACTGAGGACACAGTGAAACCCCCACAGTATTAATGCCATTTTAATCCCCCGGATTCAGAGTTTGGCATTACTAATGCAATTAATTGTGATAAAAGAGAGAGAGCACCAGCTCCATGCATCTGAATATACACTTCAACACACAATCCACCCTGAGATGTATGGGGAAGCTATGTCTCTCCTTGTGTGACTGAAACCTCAGCACAGCCTGTGCTACTCAAAAAAGCACCACAAAAGTCCAAGGGACGTATTCAAAACCATCATGAGGGAAAAAAATGGAGCAGGTAGTGGGGAGGGTCTCAGCACAGCAGCAAGGTGACCACACAAGTGAAAAGCTATGTGGATCCCCTGGCAGAGCTGGGGCCACGCCACATACGAGCACCTCATGGAACAAACTACCAGGGGAACTAAGGGGACATTGCAGTTTCCAGCAAACAGACTCATATTCCCAGCTCTGCTTCACCTCTGCAACCTCTTTTAAATGCAGTGCATTAGGCAGCAGCCCCGTGGGGGATTGGAAGACTCTGGGGCCCTGGGGTTGTCTGAGCTCGGTGCAGTGCCAGGATAATATTAGCAGAGAAAACATCTGAGAAGAGACCAGCGTGACAGGCACCCCACCAGCAATTCTGTGCACTTATCCCAAAAAGGAGCATGCATAAGGGGGGGCTACTGCTTCACCCCAGGTGCAGATTTTGAACACGAGTCTGGGAAACTGAGCTGTTCAACTCACAGCACCCCCTTTGCTTGCTGCACCCTGACAGTGAGCAGATACATATGCTCAGGATGCTCAGGTTGTCCTTTATGGCTGGCTGGAAAATGTGGTTTTATCTGTAGGACGAGCACCTGCTGAGATTGGCCATGAACCAGTTGTTCCTTCCCATTTCCCCTCTTTTTGGGAACACTTCCTATTCACCTACAAACAATTATTTTCCCCCCAAATCGTGGCTACACAAAGAGAGGAAAAGCAGAAAGATGCTCCATATGAACTAGGGTCCTTGTTCCCTTTGACCTGGGGACAGGGTACAGGCAGCTGTACTCGTGTCTGAGCTGCAGGACAAAGGACTGATCAAGGAGTACAGCAGGAAAGCAATCAGGGACTCACAGAATCAGGAGGAAGAGCAGAAGATGAGGGTAGGGGGAGAGAAATGAGAAAATTAATACAATCTGCTGATCTCTGAAGATCCTGGTGAAACGTGAATAGGCCCTGGGTTAAGGAACATCTGTGCATGGTGAGGGCTAGATGATACTGGGAATAAACATAGCAAAGGAGATGAGAGTGAACACATCCCTTATGCGGATGGAAAGACATTTGGAAAGACATTTACATGTCACTATTTTAATAGTAGATATTAAGCGTCCAACATTAACAACAAGAAATAGACACCCTATCAATTTTTAATAAATACTAATGACCTCCTAAATTAAATTTCTAAGCTGAAAAATATCATCAATATCAAACACTTTTGAGACACACAAAATCCTTACCAATCTGTATTAATGCCACTCATTGCAAGACCTGCAATATCAACTTCTATAGGCGTTGCTTGTTCATTTGGCTCCCCCCTGGCATTTTCACATGCCTCTCCCCTGCAGCTGCTCCTTCTGCAGCTCCGTCATTCCCCACCAGCCTAAAGCACCTAACAACAAACACCACAAAGGTGCTCAAGTCTACTCAGCTCTTCCCTGCATGACACCTTACCAGCAATGGGTAATAGGAGGGTTAAAACCCCGATGTGTTTTTTAACAGTCTCATACAACCTTCTGAATGACTGCAGAGCAAAACATCACATTTAGGAAGAACAGCTGGTCTTTACCTTTTCATTACTAACCAGCCTCAGCCTCTAGTCTGTCTTTTATTTTGAAGTAAAAGGATGTATTAGAGAGGATATGAAAATGTTACTAGAATCACTACAAGCAGCACACAGAGAAGCTCAAGTGTGTCAACCCCCAAATTTCTATCTTCTCTCACCTTTGAATGCTCCTATCTTATTTTCCACTCTGTCTGCTATATGCATTTACCCCATTACAGCTGTAAGCTCTTTCAGACAGGGGCTGCATCTTCTATTGTACTTCTCTTTCAGACACCCAAGGTGAGGTGAGTGCTTAATTAATATGAAGTCACAATAATATGAAACAGCACATGAAAAATATTTCTCCAAAGAATAGAAGACTTGACAGAGTAAATCGACTAAAACCATTAAGATTTTCAGCAGGGTTTGTTTTTCTGGTTTTGGAGGAATATTCTGTACCATAGTGTATTCCTTGGCCTGACCAATGAGTATTAGCTGGAATAAAATGGTATATTAATTTCCCTTGACAATAATTGGAGCAGCCTATGATCTCAGCAGCCCTCTGGGTATATTCCTAAGGTCAGAACAAGAGTGTCACAGCCGTGTTGCTCTTTTATGCCACTCCCTATACATCTTCAGGGAAAGCTACTAATCCACTTAAACAATTACCTTCCAGAGGAAGAGGCAGAGGACTTTGTATGAGGATACCTAATAAACGACTCAGCCTGTGAAATATTTGAAAAGCTCACAGAGCAAAGAAGTGGAATACAGCTATTATCTGACATGCAGCACCAATGAATAAAATCGTCACCAGACTGAAACCACTCGGTATTTTTATTCATGTCTGCACTGCAAAGTGGTTGAAGCCTAAAACTAATGAAGGAAATAATATGCAATTCATCATGGTGTAGAGAGAGAAAGGCAGACGAACATAACTCTTGACTTGTGTCACATCAGTGCCTTTCAAACTTCTCTTTGTGGCAGCTTTTGGGAAAGAACCATATTCTCTGTGCCACATGCCAGCTCTCTTTCATCCTATGAAAGAGCCATGTCCCCAAACCCTGCTCAGGCTGCGAACAGGAAATCCTCTCAGTTTCTTACTGCTCGCCTGGCACATGCATACAAAATAAGGAAAGATAATCAGTAATCATGCCTAACTTTGAGTTAATGGGGCATAACACTGGAGGCGGATCACTAAGTAGCTGTTCCACACACTGGAGCTGGGAGTCAGATGCAGACTGCTGCTGTGCCTGGGAAGGGATGATGGGATGCAGGCACAACGCCTGCCTGTGCTGGGACCACATTGCCTCAGCCCAGCTTGCCTGGCTCTCCCAGAGAAAAGCTTGACTCTGGAAAAAACTTCACTCTTTGTTGACCACCATGGACTTTGCATTTCTGCTAGGGGGTGAAAACTCCTTCTCCTGTCTTCCTGCATTCTGCACAGCACGGGGGAAGTACTAGAGGCAGGAGGGACTGTGACTGTTTGGGGCTCTTGGGCTCAGATGGAGGGGACCCTGCAGTTTAGAAGAGCCCTGTTTCAAGAGCTGTCTACCTGCTGCCAGCACACAGTGCTTGCAATCAGCTGAGCGAGGGGTACTGCCCACCCCCAGGAGAACGATCCCACCTGGGGACAGCAGTGAGCTGGAGCATTGGCTTTGCTGCTGGTGGCAACTTCACAACACACATGTACATTTATCTTTAGTTTTTCTGTCTTAAATAGCTGGACTTGCTGCTTTGCCTGGGTATTTGGGCACTGTCAGTGCACTTGCAGCTGCAGATCGGCACCTCTAAAATTTCAGTCATGATTTCAGTCAAATTTCACATTTCCAAAATGGAGCAATACCTCATAAAGCACAGATCTAATGCATATAACACCAATTTGCTGAATGTCAGTGTATATTGACCTTCTATTACAAACACTGGCAGATGGCCATTCCTTTAGTACTCAAGAGTTGCTTGAATAGAAAATCAAGTGATGGCTTAGCCTGTGTTTCGCCTCTGCATCAGTGCCCATAGCAACACGCAGTGGTAGCTGCCTGAATGCAACGCCTCTGCCACCACCAGCTCCCTTCCAGCACAGCAAAGCCATTGGTGATCCCATGGCTACGATATCCAGTTCTGTCAGAGCTGCTAAATAGCAGGAGGGACCTCCTGGGAAGAGGACGGGAGCACATGGGCTGACAGGCAGGAAGCCTCAACCCAGCCATAGCACGTTGCATCCCGTAGAGCAACTGCTGCCTTGTGGTGCCACTGGGGCAAGGAGACACAGGCAGCCTAGAAGTAACGTCTTCCAAAAATGGATCAGAAGTGAAATCTAATGGCTGAACAAAAAACTGCCTGAGAAGTCAGGGTATGCAGGATTGGATCAGGCACCAGCTCTGCAGCCTTGTGTATATGGCCAACCTCTGCGCAAGCACCAGCTTCCTCCCTCCTGTGTCCACAAAAGCTTTGCAGGTATTTTCTAAGAGCCCAATTTCTCTGTATTTGGGGTCTTTCTCCTATCCACCCTACAAGGCTATGTCCAGAGAAGAGAGCCTGGCAGTGTCTGAGTACAACGAGTGTCCCAGTACAGCTAATGCACACTGTTCATCGCTCCAAATATGTTCCTTCCCATCTCAGCATCCTTCAGGTCTTCCATTTCAGAGCACAGGCAGCCTGCACATTTTGGAAATTTTAAATGTGCTGTGGATGTTTTGGGAAATTGGAAGTGGCATGGTGAGTAGCCAAATGTTACGGCATCCTGCACTCCTGACCTCTTTTCCTCCAGGACTCTGCTTTCTCCCTCCCATGGGGAGGCACTCAGACATTCAAGGCCAAACTGGGTGATGCTCCTGTGCATCCAGCTGAATGCTCTCTTAGGGGTGCAATCTGCATTTCTGTGTGCCAGACCAAACCTGTGGTTGAGTTTGTGAGTTTGTCTGCTGGCAGAGCCATCAGACTCTTCCAACTGTTTTTGGTTGGTTTGCAGAGCTGCTCAGGATCTCAGGGATGTTCCTTGCCAGACTCTTGTGGTTCTTTTAATAGGCTGTGAAATTTTGGAATGAAACTACTTAAGCCTTCTGACAACACAACACATCTCCAGGTGCCTTTCTCCACAACAAACATCCATTGTACGGCCTTCTTCCCTTACAATGTGGATTAATTTTAACCCTCACAACAGCCTAATGGAAAGACCGTGCTGCACTTCAAATGCCAAATACTTGCTGAAAGCTTTCCTTTGTTAGCGCCTCCTGGTTTAGTCACCACCAGCTTCTGAAAAGATTCCACAGAGTTAATGTTTCCATTTCTTTTAATTCGCTCGCAATGATGACACAGCCATAACACAGCTGTGTTCCAGCTCAAAGGAGCCGAGTGCGGATGCTGCCCACTGTTCCTCGGCCCCTGCTCCCTCCCTGGCTCATAAGTGGGGCTGGTGCTGTTGGGAGGATACGGTGACATTTTCCAATCTGGGGTGGAAAAGTTCTTTTAGAGGAAGCCTCTTCTGCTTTTTTTTTTTTTCCCTCATTTTTTCTTCTTCTTCTTTTTTTTTTTTTTTTTTTTTAATTTGACATTTTCTCTGTGAAAAGCTGACCTAATTTCTGGGAATAATGTAAACGGTTATACACTCAAAGCATTGCGCTGGAGAGTTTATAGATAAAGCTGAACTATTTTATGGTTCAATTATCACAAAGTACAGGGGATCCCTGTTGCATTAACACTTCATGAAGATATTACAGTGGGGGCTTCCTTGCTCTTTTCCATGTAAGTTAGGATTTGCCAGTAAAACCTTCACTGCAGCTCTGTCACTACAAAATCCATTAGCCCTGCAAGTTGTAAAAGATATGTTAAAGACATTTTCCTCAATGACTGTATCTGGTGTTAGTATTCATACCAATTCCTTGCCCTGTTCTGAAGAAAGTTTTAAATTGTCTATTCTGATGCACAAAAGATAAGAGTTACTGCAGAAAAGAGTTATTCTGGGATGAGAATAGGCAAAGAAAAGGCCGTGAGGCAGTGGCAAAAAGGGTTGGCAGTGGCACAAGTGCTGTTGCAGTAGCTGGTTGCCACTACGCTGCTGGGCTGATGTTAGGACAGGGATGTCCAGGTCATCCCAACATGAGTGGCACTCAGCGAGCAGTCCCTTCCTGCAGCAGGATGTGGGACAAGTTTTGCTGGCAAAGCCCTTCTCTCTGTTGCATGGGCTGTGGAGGAGGCTGCAGGAGACTCCTATCACTCTCCACCATGCCTGTACAATCTTCTAGATTAGGCTGTGGTAACCTGTGTTTCAAACTATGCTAGAGTGCACCAGGTCCACTCCTCCACCAAAGGGCCAAGGTAGTGTTTTGGGTTACAGCCCTAATGTAGTGTGCACTAGATCGAAAATGTGGGGCAGGAGGGATCGAATTGTCTGGCCTATTCCTCTTATTCAAGAGTTTTCTTTTTAGGGAGCAGAGCTGTAGAAATCACTGAGACCCTGCTTGGGTGCATTTTCCTATTAACCAAATTAGGTGTGCAATTCCATGATAGATCTGCAGTTTCAGCCCCAGATTTTCTGACATTTCTGGTTTGGTTGGTTTTTTCCCCAAAAGAGCAAGGTTTTTTCATTTCTTACTGCACATACTGTGTCGGTCAATGCCTTCAGCAAGTTGGACCGTGCAAGTGCTTTGGAAAGGAGTAGATGTACCCACAGCCACCTTCCTTGGTGGTATCTGAACCAGCAGACTTAAGTGTGCATCGGGTCTGGCTTCCAGGTCTCCAGCCATACCTGGCTGCCGTGGAGATACAAGGAAATTGTTGTTCATCTGTTGCTGGTGTGTGCTTTCATTTCTATGAGAGTCTAATTAGGTCCAGTGATTAGGAGTGCTAATAGGCATAACAATCCCACAGAAATCTACGTTTCAGAAAAAGGAGGGCAGCAAAAATACCCAGAAAAGGAAGAAAAAGAAGGAGAAGAAAACTTTAAAAAAAACCCAAAACCCACAAAACCCTAACGATTTTATGCAGGATTAAATAAATAAATAAATAAATAAATAAATAGCCACTATGCAAATGCCTCTACCTATCTATCAGAGATTGTTGTAAAGGCAAATTAGCTAATTGCTCCAAAGTGCTTTGAAAATGAAAAGGGATATATAAGAGGTGATTATTATTATTCACAACAATCTGGTAGGTGAAGGCATCTGCCTATTTTGCTTTTTATATCCCCAGAGCTTTCCCAAAGCAACATTAGAAGAAAGGAAAAGACCTAAAATGGGAGAAGAACAATCCCAAAATGGAGAGAAAAGGCCTGTGACATTTGTGAATAATAAAAATAATAAGCTACAGATCAGTTTAAAAAATACCGTCAGGAGTTTAGGGCAAGAAAGCTACACTGAGGTGCATTTGAACTGATCTTAATGGATATGGAGATCATTAGCAGTGTGCTGATACTGCTGAACTGACACGGAAAATATTAATTTAAATAGGAATATCTTACATTAAGTCTATAACTGCATTAAGATGCAAATGAGTCAATCTCCCATGCCCTATGCTTCGGCCCTTTTGGTACTAGGCAGAACGTCTGTTTTGTGTCAAAACTTACACAAATTATAAAGGGTAAAGTTTTTATCTCATCACAGGATCTGATGAAATTCTGCAATCTAAAATGTTCAAGGATGATGTAATAAGAGCCTATGACTAAATCACACATTTATCTCCAGAAGCTGCAGAATAGCATCCAAGCCTCTGAATACTTATATTATGTGTTAACTCCCCCTGCACGGGCAAACCCCAGGGAGCTACTCTTGTGCTTATGCTAAGTGCATGCAAAAGTGCTAGCAAGATCACTACACTAATTTTCAGCATCAGAAAGTAAAATAATGCCTATACTGAGGCAAGACTCCTGATAAGTCTGTGAAATACAGCATTTCATAGCTGTGGATTTCATAGCTGTGGAAGAATTAACTCATTTTTCCCTTTTTTTTTTTTTTTTTCCTCTTCTTCTCAATTATCACTTTCTCTAGCTATGAATCACTTCAGAGCTCATTCCTTAAAGGTATCCAAAATTCCCTCAGGTGTTTTGACATAATTCTATTACATCTTATTTCTGTTTAATATTAAATTCTTTCCTGCATGTTTAAATAAACCTAGAAACCTTTTTAGGGAGCACAGCTTAATGGGGAACTAAGAGCATGCGCACCGAATGTCACCATCTTACATATGTTTTATTATTAATGGTAATTCATGCAGAACCAGCCACTTCACAAGGAGAGACTAAACACTTACATAAAGCTAGGTGCTTCTCTCTGACCTTAATTTGTTTCTGTACTTGAACACTGGATTCCCTTTCAAAAAATAATTATTCCCATAAAGATTAAAAACCAATAACCCAGTCTGTTTCTGTGAGAAACAAAAATGCAGAGGCTTGAGTGCAAATGCTGGAAATACTTTCTTGGTGGCAATTCCAATAAACTACAGTCTAAGAGGTCTTCTCCTGGGTCAGGATGTGTGTGTACTGAGAGAAGGGATATGGAGGATAGAGCCTGTTTGTTCCCATGTGTTTCATGGCATTTTCTGTCTTGCCTGTAATACATTATCTTACTGCTTCTGCTATTAGTTGACAGGATGTCAGGGATGGCCTTCCAGTATGAAAAGCAGGCAGCTTCTGCTGTTTGATATCTTCTACCCAGAGTGGAGAGACTGTGTGGTGTTCTCTCACTTCTGATGCAGTGGCCCATCTGTGCAGGCAGGGGCACATCTTGGGCTTTGTCTTCTGCCTGCAAGAACTACAGACCCACAGGCACTTCTGGTAGCTCACAGTCTCTCCAAATTTGCCCAGAGAAGCAGGAATAGTAGAAGAAATAGGGACAGGTTAGCTGAGACAAGATTTCCACCTCACCTGTTTCAAAGCGGGTGTTTGCTTGGGTGATTCACACACCCTTCTGAGTGAGCAGTGAAAGTGCTCATTGGAGTAGTACGTGGTGATTCCCACCCCTGGTCATGAAGGACACATCATTTCAGACAGACTGGGCTACACACACAGAAATGGCAGTAAACCCAGATATGCTTTAACTGAAATATTTATATGTTTAACATTGCCATAAAACCTGGATATTATCTGTTCTTAAAGTATTTCTCCCTCCTCCTGTATCTACCACAGTTCTTTCCCAATTAACTAGTTAGCTGTATGAGTCCAGGGAACGTAGGGAACTTGGTCAAGTCAGTGGCAAAGGAAGGGTATCCAAATAATAAGCCTGCATGCAGGTTTGCACCATTTTTTCCTCTGCTTTTGGAAAATATGGATGTGTTCACTGTGGGGAACAACTGCAAAAGGAAGAATATTAAGTGACAAAGGTGCCAAAAAACTACAGGAAAGAAAAAGCAAGGATTCTTGGATTATACCAACCTTTCATTTAAAAAAATGTATGTCTATAAAAATCACAACAGTGTGTGATGTCTTTTGCGGTCCTTTGGTATTACATATCTGTTGGCATAAAAAAGAAAGCTGTGATATAAATCTGACGCTGCTTGTCAAGACACTGGAATATTATTCTAATAAGGCATCTACCATATCCTTTTCAGAATCCAAAGACATCCATCAAAGCCAAAGATTGAAAGGGATAGCTTCAACTTTATATTGCTAGGCACTGTTTTGGAGAAAATGTATTACTATTTTTTTGTTCTTTTTCAGGAATGCAAAGCTGGAATTTGAACAGGAAAGAATCTGACATTTTGCAAGTTCTGGAAGAAGTGCTCAGAGATACATCTTGCATTTTCCATCCTATCTTTGACTGTGGCATAGTCACAGGTATCTGCTCTGAGCATACAGTGAGTATTTCTTGTCTAGCTAGCAATTAATGAGCAGTACAAGCAAATAGCATTGCTGACATTTATCTCTCCAAAACTTTGCCCTACCAAGTCTAACTACACACTTTGGGTGATAAGTAGGTTTTTATTGTGTGGGGAAAAAATAAAAAAGGAAATTGGAGTGCTGAGCCAACACAGATGCACTAAGGACAGTGAGAACTCTCACTGAGGGATGCAACATGAACAGCCCAACCAAAAAGTCTTGTGTGGCAAGCAAGTCTTCATCTAAAATTCTCTGGAAATGGAATAAGCAGGATTAATTTCCCTGTCAATCACAGACTGGGCTTTCAGCTGAGCTGGGTTTCTGACCCCCATAGCCCAGGTCCTCATTCCTCACCTGGTCTCTCTGGCTGCGAAGCTGAAGCAGCACAGTGCTTCATGCCTCACTTTTCTCACCTGCAGAACTTGCATGCTAGCCATCCTCACAATGACATTACAAGGCTAATTTAATCACAGCTATATGGGCCTTCTGAGACAGCTGGAGAAAAGGTGCTATAGCAGTCACCATGCTTTTCGTTATCATTAGAAGTGGCACTTGAGTGCCAGCTGAGGACTGCAGGAGCTGGATCCAGGCATCAGCTGTGGCTATCTGTCGTAATGACCCAGATGATGAGAGTGGCTGAATAGGGAACAATTTTGGTGACCTGCAAAAGAGCTGCATTAATAATGCAAACTCTTGTGCAGCCAGAATTTAATTCAGCGCCTGCAGAAACCAAAATCTTCTCACATCTTCTCATAAAGAGGAAATTAATTAATGCTTTTTCTTCAGAAGTGCTTTTGCTTTTGAACAAACAAACCAAGAGAACAAATGAGACTGATAAAATTTCTTGGAGGATCATGTTAGGAGGATGGAAGGCAGCAGAGGTGACAGGGTCCCAACACCCAGGAAGGATGTTTTGACTTTTCTTCTTCTTCAGTCTCTTTACCCTTCTCCCACTCCTCTTGCTATTGCTAACAGCAGCACACCAACAGCCCCATGTCTCTGGCACAAAATCCTTACGGTCATCTTGTGAAAGTGGGTGGCCATATTATCCACCCACTGTAGCCCAGGTACCCCATCTGCTGCCTCCCAGCCCACATTTTCCATGACAGACCAGACACAGAGAGGCTGGAGTTTGCTTCAGAAAGTGAAACAGCAAGGGAACCCATGCCTGTGGCAGAGGCAGCTTGGAGACACCTTCCCACTTCCCTCGCCCAGTTTGTTCCATGGGATCTAACAGAGAGAGCTGTGTGAATAAATATTGATACTAAACATAGTCAGGAATGAGAATTCATGATCTAAAATTACACAAATATTTGGGAATTTAGACACTATAACTCAAGTGGCACTTAATCTCCAAGTGCAACCAAAAATATGTAACTCCTCGGTTTACTAGCAGTGTCAGCTCCCCAAGTGTGGAGCTGAATAATTTAGAGTGGAAGAGAAAAAGAGAATGGCTGAGCATGGATTTTGCTGGAGAGGAGAGGAGCTCCCTTTCAGACTCACTGGTGACTTTTCCTGGATGGGGAAGGGAGGCTCCAGGTCACCTTCAGGACAACATCCATAAATGTAGAGAAAAAACAGCCACACATGCAAAACCCATGACTCTTCAGCCTCCTGCCTGCAGGCTCCAGGAGAGAAATGGGGGGCATGGAGGGAGAGGAATGGGGGGCATGCAGGAGTGCATGGTGCTATAGCCTTCCCGTGGCCGGGGAGGCTGCCCAACACCTGCCACCAGCCAGGCTCAAATCTGAGAACTACAGCTGTAGCATAAAGGCGGATTATCACCCATCCAAACCAAATTCAATTATCATATCTATGCTGCTTCTCTATTTCTGTAACTGGAAGGCTATTATTAGGCTCCCTCCCTCTCTCCCTCCCTCTCGCTCCCTGTTTTTAATACATCTCCAAGTAATGCTGCTGTAAAACATTCAGAAAAGTAAACATTAGCTTTAGGCCATTTGATTATCAGTTTTCCAGAACACTTCGTTCTGCCCTGCGTTACTCCATACTCCTTTAATACAAAAAAAAAAATAGAGACGGACTGAGATGAGTTTAATGAATCCACACTATAGCAATTCCTCTCTCTGTCTCCAGTGATGGCTCTGGCTCACTCTCACAGTGGCAAAAAAATGCCAGTTTATGCTTGGATGGAAAAAGAAGTGAGGAAATAGGTTTTCCCTGTGAAAAAAAAAAGTATACTATATTTCTTCCTGTCCAAATTGCTAAAATATTTTGTAGGAGGCTTCCTATCTGTACCCCCATTACTGACTACTTCTTTTCCCATTCTGGAAATGGGAGGTGGTTGGCTGGTGGGAGGGTGAGGGTGATGCAGTCCCTTAGATGAGGGAACCAGTCCTCAGCACAGGGAGTCAACATCCCAGAAACACATTCACTGTCGGTGTCCTTTCTGATGCTGTTCATTTACACCACAAAGTGCATTGTCTTTCCCTTGGGGTGGCAGGACAGGGGTGGATAACCCTTCACACATGCTCACCTCCTGCAGAGCTCTGTGCCCTTTGTGCCAAGGGCTGACACTTTAGTGAGAAGCTTATATATTTTTTGTGGGTTGGTGGTATACTTCTTTCTTCTGTTGAACACACATTTTGAGCAGGAATTGCCCCTCACAGGCGTGGTGAAATAAAGCCTGTACACCTAAGCTGTAAGAACACAGAAATGAAAGAGTCAGTAAGAGCCTAGCTAATCCTTTTGGACACCCGATATGTCTTTGATGCCTTTTAACATGCCCATGTGTGAATAAGATACAAAAAGGGCAAAATCTTTGCTCAGTTCTTGTGAGGCTACCATAATATGTGTAATAAATCATACTCTTATACCCTAGCTTTTTTGTTGTAACTGGTGTTTTTAGCATAACGACTTTCATTTCAAAATCTGCTGTGTGACTTAAACTCCTTTATTCTCTATCTTTCACACAAATCAGAGAGTTTCATAGATAATAAAGTGGTTGGGCAAAAATATAAAGATTGAAGAGGTAGGGTCTCACTTCTGTACTCTTGGGAATTAACTAGGAGCAAAGAGAGGGGCTCTGGCTTCTGTGCTACAAATTCCACCCTCCATTAGCATCACCTGTTGAAGACATGACTCAGGGCCACACAGAAGTGAGGTGTGCTGAGGTCTGGGGTGTCACTCAGCTTACAGAAACATCCTTTCTTGTGCATAAATAAGAGAATTTGGCTCACTGACGTAGCTCAGATCAATCCCTCAGGCCTCAACCCTGAGCACACAGATTTCTGCCTCTTGCAGTGACTGGTACCAAATACTCCACACCAAGGCAGGTGTGAGCCTTCTGCCTCACAGACACAGGAACCTGCTCACTGCAATGGGCAGATCTAAGCTGTGTGGGGAAACAAAGAAGGTGAAAACTTAGTTATTCCCTGCTTCATTCTGCTGAGCTGCAAATATTGTGCAAATATTGTAGCCAGCCTTTTTTAAAATGGATTTTTAAAGCTTTTGGATAAGATTCTTATTTACATCATTCTAATTGTGTAAAGGGACAGAACTGAGCCAAGTTTTTTAATTAACAACTCATGTAGTAGAGAATTCAGCATGAAATGCAGAAGTACTTCCTCTCTTATGTTTTGGCCATGTGCAACCATAACACCACACAACATTAGTGATAGTTGCATGACCATGCACCAAAGCAAAATCTCCTGGGATGCTCATTGGTTTGTAGGATTGGTGCTTGACACCCTGCTCATGTCTGTAAACTAGGATAAGGCCTGGAGCTTAGCCACACACCATTTGTTAAATACTGGAGTTTCTTCATTTCCTTTGTTTTACTACCGCTGATTAAAAATTCAGCAGTGATGCTGTGCAAAGGTGAGCCTACAGGCACCCATTAGAGAGCCACCTTCGAAAACAAAGGCACAGAGAGAAGCTGGGGGATAGGGATGTGGACCAGGGTCTTGGCAGCAGCAGAAAACATCCAAGGGAGACACAGAAACCCTCTCTTGGTGGGAGGGGGATGGAGGGAAGAGAGAAATGTGACAGACTTTGGAGGAGAAATGAAATAACTGAGAAATGATCATTGTGAGCTGACCTGCTCAGAGGGCTGAGGGCTGGGGTGGGCTTCACCAGGGGCTGGGCCACCTCTGCTGGCCCTGCCACCTGCAGGAGGGCACTGGCTGGCCACCCTTCCACCAGCACTGGCCACCTTGGCCTTGAACAAGGTGGGCTAGTGGACGCTGGGCAAGAAAGAGCTTGACTCACAGGTGTCATGTCTGGGGGTGAATTCATGCTGTTTTCCTTAAATCTCAGAGCTGTTTCAATTTCATGTAACAGGAGAAGCCTAACAGCTGGTGCAGTTTTTCACTTCAGCTGTTTAATGTGGCGTCTGTGACTCAGTTTGCACCGGTAAAAAATAGGGTGAGGCCAGAATCAAACCATCTTGGTAAGCAACAGCTTCAGGTCACTCCTGAGCATCCCTGCTCTGAGGAGGGGTTCAGACTTGTTCAAGCTGCTCCTTCTCTAGCTGGCAAACATACTGAAGTAAGTTTGTTACCTGCTAATGCAAAAAGGAAAAAAAAACAAACAAACAAACAAACAAAACAACCAAACAAAAAAAATACAAGGAAAAAAGCACAGGGAAAAAAGGGGAAAAAAGGGAAATGGGGAAGTGAAGTAGCTCAGTGCTGTTATTTTGCTGTGGTATTTGTCGTCGTCCAGTTTCCTTGCTGAGAACGATGAGAGATCACAAAATTGATAATCCTCACTGGTATTTTCTCAGCAGTATTTCCTGCAGAATGCGAATGCCTCTTTTCTTGTAGGCAGATGGACAGAGCCTGCAGGATCACATTTACTGGAGAGAAACCAGCTTTGAAAAGTTTCGACAGCCGGCATGGTATCTGGTCCATCTCTATTGAAATGAGTTCATTATCATTCATTTTTTGCCAAATGCCAATCAGTTCTTAAATCACTCTTGAAATTAGGATGTTAGAAAAAAAAATCTAAAAGTCTCTACAGATACATTTTCAACAGTTGCAGGAATATTTTAGAACTATTTCTCCAACAGTTGATGCTATATAATTAATGTATAAAACAAAACAGACACAACAGACCTTCCAAAAAGTGGTGGGCTTTTTCATTATGTGGGTGCAGAAAGAAAGCAGCAAAAGTTCACCAATTCCTTCCCCTACTCATTTGCTAATGTATCACATTTCAGATACGAAGGAAATTTATTATTTTGAGAGACTGATCCTCAGTACCCATCCATTCTTTTTTTTTTTTTCAAAGGGCTACACAGTTTTCCTGCAGAGATTCTGATTCTGCACTCAGAACTTTATCATCTCCCTAGTGCTGGCCCTCTTAAACAAGTGTTTGTTAACATATCATGAAGAGACTCACATTCAGACTGTCGTACTGTTCTACCAGATTAAGGTATTTGCATATTTTCCTGTAAAATAAACCCATTGTCACAGTGGACTGATAGGAAATAAAGAAGGCAGAAAAATGCAGATTTTAGCATGCAAGCCCATGTCTTTCACCTCTTGTATAATTGGTTTGCATTAGCTGATTAGTGAGTATGATGGTTTGGGAGCACAAAGTTTTGCCACTTTTCCATTTTAATGGTAGCAGATACACAAATAAAATGAAAATACTTTTAACTAAAGAAAGAAAAAGTTGAATTTTAGCAAAAGCAACACCCCAGTGGATACATGGTATCCCAGTGTACTGTTCCATGCAGATACTAAGGAAGGGAAGACATTAAGTGTCCATGTGCTCCATGTCCCCTCCTAGCTCATCTGTGAGTGCCCAGGTTCTGTCTCCTGTTTGACAACCACGTGGCACTTCTGACAGATACATGGGAGGTCATGTCTAAATTAATCTGCTGAATTTGTCCACACGGGATCAACAACATCACTCATTTTTGGGGTGTATCTGTGTACAGATTCACAGAGGCATCAACCCTTCACGGATGGGAGCCAAATTTCTCCAATTTGTCCAGACTGGCTCTTAGAGCCCAACAGGGCATGAGCCACAGCATATCTCCAGGTTAAATAATATGAACCACATATTAATGTAGGGAAAAGCTATGAAAATGCTTAAAAGGATATTCATTCTATAAGAGACACAAATGTCTGACTGAAGATGCTGTGACACACAGATGAAATTATTATCCGGGCTACTTGAGATGTGATGAGCATTGCCAATAGCCAAAAAATTTGTCCCTAAATAAATGAGGTTAAAATGTATTTTTTTTCCCAAGTGAGCAGCCTCATGCATTTTGCTTTTTATTGGCTTCTTTCTCTGTGTTCTCTTTCTTGTTCTCTGTGATTTCTTTCTTCTTCCTCTTCTTCTTCTTCTGCACCTCCTTTTTTCATCTTTTGGTCTCAAGCAAAATAAAAGGAGGTAAACCATTAAAAAGGAGAGAAAAGTATAAAATCATGAGGATTTTTCACAGCCACCACAACAGTTTGGAAGGAAAAAAAAAACACCCAAACATTTGCTTTTGAAATGCTTGAGAGTAAAAAGAAAACCAAACCCATCCCTTTTCATTCAGCTCTAACATTTGCACTGATTAACAAGAAGATTTGCAATTCTGTTTAAAAGGTGTAACGCAGGTTAACATTACAACTCCATGGTATTGGTTTTTCCAAAGTCACGGCGAGAGTTTTAGTCTCCCTCCCACAAATATTTTGCAACAAGAGAAAACGGTTTCCCCCCACTCTGTGTTTTGTTTCCCTCAGGTGCCACAGAGTTCTCCTTTGTTTCAGCCCAGCACTACCTGCACCCATCTCGTGGCATGCTAGCTCTGTGCCATCTCTAGTGTCATCTCACTTCCTTGTCTGGACTAATAAGGAACATAGTATAGCGGCTCCGGCTCCGGCTCCGGCGCTGCATTAATGAAGCACTAACATTTGTTAGGAGAGAGATTCAGCGATGTTGACAAGTGACTTTGCTGATCAGAGGAGCACACTTGGGTTGGAAGGAACCTGTGTTCTTGAAATGTGGGAGGTGAATTATCTCAGTATTCAAAAAAATAAACAGAGACAAGTTTGATGAGTTTAAATTCACAGAAGAGCTTTTTAATATTTCCTGAGGTTCTAATCAAAGGAGCATCTTAACTGGTCCCAAAGGGAAATGAAAGATGAAAGGAGCTGACACTGATGCCCACTCTACCTTGCCTGGCTGCTACCGGGGTTTTTTTTAATTCTTTTTTTGCTTGTTACTAAAAATATCTCAGCGGGTAAGAATTAGCAGTAGGATATTAATGCAAAGTCACAAATAAAAATCCATCTCAAAATGTAGCATACCTTTAAAATTTTAACATCTAGTAAATTTAAATCAAGGAAATTGACATAGATCGGATGAAAGAAGATACAGCACCTCTAGCTTATGCCAACTAAAAATAAGAATTATTAATGAAGCTAGGCTTTCTTCTGCTGTGCACATTAATTATTTATGATAATAATACTCCGCACTGCCATATTAAAGAATTTTCTTCACCCAGCTTCCCAGAAAACTCCATCTTCTGAAACCCTCAACATGTTAAAAAACACAAAAGAATGAATTCCTTTCAGTGTATTTATTATACTGGAAGATGAATATAGTCTTGGGTTATTAAACTGGAATGAAAAACACATCTTATTAGAACTTACATGGTGATTTTTATTCTCACTAGTTTCATATAAACTTAATGATGCAGGCTGCATTTTTATGCTCATCTATTTTAAAATGGTGCCTGGAGCAAAAGAAGCTTCCATTAATGCCAGTTTGGTATTTCAAATACAATTTGATGTAATTTACTTCAAATATATGTGAACAGAGAAGGATAATGTTGAGAGTATTTGCTGGATTCAGATCTGGGTTAGCTCATGGCAGTGATTTGTTAAAACACAAGTTTTATGAAACAGAAGAAAAAAGGAAAAGGAAAATGAAACTGTTTTTCAAAATATAGGGTTAAATTAATATTTCTATAAAGATGTTGGGGGAAAATTTATTTTGAATTGTCAAAGTTTAAATAATTAGTTCTGAAAATAACATTATTATTATTATTTAGAAATCAACAACAAATGATACTCATTTAATAAGAGTATTGGACCACATTTTTTTAAGAGCTGTTGTATTTGTTGTGATCAATCTAAAATAGACTGTGACTGATTTTTTTACGTATATCCATTCATTTATTTCCAATCCAAGTTTCATGTAGCTGTATCTCTTGTTTTTTCTTATAGTAGAGACACTTGGACTTGAAAGCACAGAGAAGCATCTTCGAAATGTGGGCTATGGCAGGGGCAGGGGTCTCATGCAAAGAGAGGAGTTTTTACAACTGCAGAATGCATAGACAAAAAAACATACAGTTCATGGTAAAAAATGTGTGCTTTAAAATGGTAAAGGTCTGCATGTGTGAATGTAATGTCATACTATAAATTCACGCTCTGTTATCTGCATCTACACAGAGTGTCACACTTCCAGTGTATCTTGCTGTGTCAAGGGACAGCATTCTGAAGCAGAAAACATTGCAGCAGGTGCAAGGTGCTGGTTCTGCTCTCCTGCAGCTGGGAGCCCCTGGCAGGGGTTTGCATCCCCTGCTACATTGGAACATCCACCATTTCCACAAGCAAGGAGAAAACAGTTATTGCCTCCCTGATTTTATTGCATTTCTGCCTGTGTTTTTTTCTTTCTTGTTTTTTCTCTTCCGGGGCTTTGCAGGGAGGGAGGGTGAACCTGAGATCAAGTAAGTGGCTTAAGGGTAAGATTATAAAAGCATTGGTGAGATGTAGGCACATGACCCCTGTGAGGAGACTTTATGCCTGGTTCCTCTAGGGCATTTGTTAAGGCTTACTCCTCCTTATGAATTTCCTGAGCCTCTTTCACACTCTGTCCTCCTGAAGATAAATGCTACCCCTACCAGAGCCCATGGCATTGTAGCCTTTCAGCGGGTGGTCACAGCTCTACCCTCTTCTTATGGTTGTGCTGTAGAAAACCCTTAAAAATTTAGGCAGCACTAGTTGCCCCGAGTGGGGCTTGTGGGAATGTGGTGAACAGCACCAGTGATGGACAGGAATCCCCTGCAGGGCAGTGCCCGTGAACGAGGGGCTCCACAGGGCGGGGTGGCTGGGGAAGACAACCCACCACCTCTCTTCTGCTTGGGAGGCTGAAGAGAGCCTGCCCCAGAACAAAGGCTCTCATCCCACGTGGATTAGAGCCCTTTCTGGTTTATTTCCATGAAGTAAACAATCAAGGAAATTTGTAAAGGAATCCAATGGAAAAAATATTCCTAATTGGTTTTTAGGCAAGGATTGGACAAAGAACTGTTTCTGGAGGAGATGTGTCACAGCATCATTTCATAAAGCAACAGCAGCTTTATGAATGTGTTCATAAGTTTCCATATACACACAGAAATTGTTATAAGCAAAATGAATGCCTAAGAAAATTAATGAGCATATTTAGTGTTCAGTTATAGACACTGTTTCCTCTGCCTGGGACAATGACGAGAACACTGCACGTGACCTCATGAGTTATACCATTACAAAGATTTTAAAACTCATCAGCATTTCAAAGCTACATGTTGGAATTTTTTTTTCTTAAATCTAGGCGTTAATGCTTTCAAACCAGCCAACCCCATCACCTGAAATGCAAATCTTCATTTGTGCAGTTCTTTGTTGAGACAATGGCAGAGGCATGGCCTGTGCTAGAGAGACGTTTAGTGTGCACTGGAGAGAGGCGTTAAGATAAATCATGATATTAAAAAAATAAAAAGAAAAATACCACCTGCTTGTTTAGTTTGAAATTTCATTTTTGTGGAAACTGTACCCTTTTTGACCCAGGGATGCCCCTCATGAGTCAATGACAGCACATACAGGCAAGGAGCAGGGGACAAATCCTGTGCTGGGTCCTGTCTTCAGTTCACTTGTGTTCCTGACAGTGAGGGCAGTTCCTGGATCAACAAATAACCACTGAAGTGTGACAGATTTTCTAAATTCAGTGATTACAGAGTCTTCGAAGTCAAAAGGAGATCACAGCTTGGGTGAAAATGCTGGTGGAGGTCAGCTGTATTAAAAGCGATTATGTGTTAGTACCTCACAGCTCTTGCTCAAAAACCAGGTAGTCAGCTTGAGGGATATTTTGACCTTTTCCTCTTTCCATCTCTCTGTTTCTGATAAAACAAACAGGATGACCTCTGCAGCACACATTTCTCAAGCTGGTGTCAGACTGACACAGATATTGAAAGCATGAGACCTTTCCTTTCATCTTTTCTGAAATGGTCAGGTTTGAGATTGCTACTGGAGAAAACCTTCCCTAGAGTGAATCTGAACTCATCATCACTACTATATCTGATATTTAGAAAACACTCATTCACGTAGGGCTGACTAAGAGGTACTTTGAGGTACCTTTCAGCTATCAATGAGTTTCACTTCAGACATTTGGGTCCTGAAACAGGTACAGCACCTGCAAGATGGTTTTTGTTGATTTGGTTTTATTTTTGACAACCAGGAAAGAAAAGAAAATCAAATAAAACACTGCATTCATTAAAACAGTCCAGCACTGTTTCCCCATAAATCAGCTATTGCTGATTAGATCTTTAATGTAATGGATCAACGTCTCAGCTGACACAAATGAACTTCACTGCGTTGTCTCACACAAGCTAAGGTTCTGGTGCAATGTCTTTGCCAACATCATAAACGCTCGCTGGATGTTTCCAGTGCACTCAGCAGCTAGCACCTGCTGGGCCACACAGCAAAACAAACCCACTGGCGCTCGCTTCATTTCCGGAAAAATCAAGGCAGTGTGAAGGGAAACAAAAAGCCATGTAGCCTGAACATAAATAAGTAATATTAAGCTTTACTTTGTCCGTAATTAAAGAAAGGAATGCTCTACAAAGCATCCACACACAAATGACTTTATCATTCAGTATGCTTTTCTAGCTTACTCTGGTCCTATGCATTGTCCCATCCTTCCAACAAACAGCTCCATTGCCCACCAGGCTGGTGGCAGCAGGTGCACGAGCAGTTGCTCAGTCCCATATCGATGCTTCTGTCCCCTGGAAGGTGCCAACCACATCCCAGGCTGGCATGGAGATAAAAGGCATAAGAGACTTTATGCACCAGGGTTTTCTGGGCTTGAAATATGCAGGAGACTCGTATCCATACGTGAAGATTAATGCTGCACTCTGGACCCATCTCCACTTTTTCCACCTCCTCTTCACTAGCTGTGATGTTGGCAAATGAACTGGAGAGCGGAGGGCAATTGTCCTTGAGCCTTAACAAAAGCAAAATATAGAAAGGGTTGAAACTTGTGGCACTTCCTTCTGCCTGTACAGTCAAACCTCCTACAATGAAGGGACAGGGATGACATTTGAGTATTGGAATACGGGTAGAAGTCAGTTCTTCCTTCCTGGAAGATAAACAAAATGAGAAGTAGGTGAAGTGAGAAGTAGAAACATATCACTGCCAATTTATGGCACTTGAAAGAAAAATCGAATCTGTGATTTTTTCATTTAGGTGCAATTTCAGTTCACCTACAATGTCATGACTTCCTTGATGATATATATATATGGCATCTGGCATGGATAGAATGAACCTCTTGCATATGTAGAAATGGGTTAAAAAATGAATGTTCTGTCCACCCTACTTTACTACTGCTGTGATTTAGTAAAAGACTAGTTGCTGTCAGATCCAGTAATTTGAGTCTCATCTTACAACGAAGTATATATGCTGATGAAAAGCTGCTTTAGCAGCAGAGAGACTGCTAATTGTTTGATTATACAGGTCTTCACATTAATGAAGCACTATTCCATGGATTTGGAGCATGGCGTGCAACCAAATTACCACCCCAGCACTCAAGCTGTGAAATCTGATTATTCATTAGCCAGTCAGTGAGTGGTACAAACATCTTTTCTTTTTTCAAACCGTCAAAGGAGAGCAACTGCTTTTTTTTTTTCCCCCACTCTTCCCTCTAAGAATATAGAGGTTTGGACTTTTATCAATGATAGTAGCTTACTTAAGAATTTAAGGATAAACATGTTATGTAAAGGGGGCCTTATTTTTCTCCAAACTGTTCTCTTCTTGTATAATTTATCCCTTATGTTTACTTTGCCCTGGCCTCCCCAGAGCCTGTCACTAACTGACAATTGTGGTCATTTAATGAATTGAGAGTAGACTACACCCTCCTTAATTGACAAGAGTTACTAAAAGATAAGGAATCAAAGTGGGGAAAGCTCACAGTGCGTCTGCCTCTACTAGGCAGACCTGACTGAAGATGGATGGTTGTGAAAGTAATTTTCAACTTCTTTTATCATAATCTTTTTATACACTTGTATTTTTTTAAGGGGAAATTTCTCTCTCACATAAACAATGAAATAGAGAAAAAAAAATTGGATGTTATTAGCAAAAAGATCTTCCTTCCTTCCTTCCTTCCTTCCTTCCTTCCTTCCATCCTTCCTTCCTTCCTTCCATTTCCCTACCCACAGCAAACCTAACCTAACAGAGATTCCAGCTACAGCCAGTCTGTTTTGTACAGTGAATGTAGCTGGGTTCAGTTACAAAATGAGCGGTGTGGAAATCCTTCCTCACATGGTGGAGAAGTACTGACATCTCTAGCAAATGGGATTATCTGTAATGAGATTACATACAAAGAGATTAAGATGTGAACTGACACTCCTAGGAGATACAAAAGAGGCTCCTGAGACAACAGAGAAATGAGGTGTCAGAAGCAGAAGGTGGAATTGCTTCCTTGAGAAGGTTTTTCATGATAATGATAATGATCTTACCCGTATAATAGCGCCTTTCATCCAGAAAGATCCCCAAAGAGCTGTACAAATGCCGTACACTAGCTCTTTTCAGACCATCATGGAAACGCTTCCACCTCTGGTCGGAGTACAGCAGCTGTTTAACCACACACAAGCTCACCTCACATAGCAGTGCTGGGCAGGAAGTATTAAGATAAAGGCTGATCTCAGGGAAAATTCTGGATAGCAAAATATAGCTATATAAATCGCTAGTCTGAGTCATTCCACAAAACTATATTTTGGATTTGAGTTTTCATTTCTTTGGTGTTTTTCCCCTTGCTTTTCACTATTCACACTGATGTGTTTAAATAAGAATATTGAATTAGTTTTTTTAAATGTTCATTAAAAATGCATCTGTTTTCTTCCTCAAAAATTGTGCTGGAAGAATAAAAGACCAAAGCAAATATGCAAGAACAAAGATGTTGAAATTTTGGTTGAAGCTTTGACCCTATTTTAGGTGCAGTGCATCGACTGGCCATTGCCAAGCAGATGATAGACAGATGAGACCCGTGCATGCCTGCTGGTGGACACAGTTTTAAAACCAAGACATCTCAAATTTGACTGACGAGGCTGTGATGGAAGCCACACAAACCAGTGCAAACTGAGGAGACACCTCTTCAAAAAGTAACCTTTGAGTCTGGGGTGCTTCAGTTTTCATCTCACAGATACACTACAATACCTACTGAGCCTTTTAACTTTTCTCTGTAAAGCTGCCTGGCAACAACTTCACATGAAAAGCCTCAGAACACAGGCAGTAGGTGTTGTCCAGAAGAAAAAAGTGATTAAAAAACCCTTTCTGCGCCTGCTCATAGCTCATCAGAAGAAATATCTATGCTTCAGGCATGGCTTGAAGACATGAGAGCAGCATAGGCATTCCTCAGATACAGCGCCTCTCTCACTCTCTGAGTGCTAAATTACCATCCTTGTTCTTAGTAGATTTTATTAGTCTTCTTGTCAGTCTTATAAATGGAGTTTAACAGGAAAACAAAATGTATTTAGACAATATGGTCTATATGGCTTTGCAGCTAAACAAGTCTCACTGTCAGATTCTTTTGACTCTCTGGCAAAAAGGATGATGAGACGTTTTGCTTGCTCCTCCGCTCCCATGTTTGCTCTGCCAAGCAACCACCAGCATCAATGCCCAAAGCAAAACTTGCTTTCAGAGAGGGGGCTCAGTACTAACCCTGGATATTATTCTCCTCCTTCCAACCTTCAAGCCAAGAAGCCTTAAATCAAGATTACTGCTTCATTGGCTGCCATGTACCAGGGGAGCTGCTGACTGCTCACTACAGACCATGGCGCATCATCCTCCAGTGCCTGTCTCTTCCCTGTGAAGGAGCCCTGGATCCTGGCCCCTACCAACACCTGAAAGCCCTGCCATGACTCCACAGCTCTGAGAAAACCCCTGTGTGGCCCAGTGTCCCTGTCTGCAGCATGGATAATGATGCTACTTATCCTGGTAGGGGTGGCTTTCATTTCTCTGTCAGTCACAGTGCACAAAAGAAAAATACGCATCTTTGTAGCATCCCTCAGGCATCACAGATTGTTAAAACCAATACAAATTACAACTATTTCACCCACTGCTGCTGCCACTGGTAAGCTACCACTAACCTCCTGAGAGCACTGTATGAACAGGAGATGTCCTTTGCTCCTCCACATTTGAACTGTATCCTCTCACCCTGGATGAAAACCCACAATTTGTGGACGCTAACAATGCTGTCCTCATAAATAAAATTACTCTATCTTTTTTAACATTTTTTTAAAAACTGAATTCTTTTCAGGCACTAAGATTAGTTTTCTAAAGATACTAGCCAGTACAAACATATAATTTTAGGCTATGGGGGCTTTTTCCTCTACCTTTATAAGATTGTATTGGTAAAATCCCTGTTTGTCTCACTTGTCCTGAAATAAAGCTGCTTTGACTGGTGTAGCTTGGTTCACATGAATGGCACATCCAGGCTCCCGACATTATTTGTTTTCTGCCAAAGGCTGTAGCTACCCAAGGAAGGTTTTGCTCACCTAACCATCCTGACAAGGTGTGCCCTAGGACTTGTAAAGGGCTAATAAGTTTGGCTCTAAACTCCCCCATGGGACTTCTCCATTTGGGACTTCTCCAGGAGGAATCAGGTGGGGAAACCAGCTTCTTGCCTTATTCAGTCTGGTGAGCATCCAAAGCAGGATACATACCAGAGCCTCCCAGCCAGCTCAGGTGCCCCACTAGCTGTCCTGCCCTGGCTCAGCACTGCTCCCACCCTGCCCCAGTAAGGAGATACTCCTGGCAAAACCCATCATGTCCCAGAGTGGACAGGAATCCATTACTCACTGGAGAGGGTCCTGCTTATCACTCTTGCTCTGCAGCATTCAATAATTTTGATCTCTGTCTGGGCTACCGACAAGCACTTCCAGTCCAAAGCAAGAAATGCAGCAGCTTTCATCACCCGCACAGAAGCTTTCATTTTAAAAATAATGCCTTTCAATGTCAGCTTGGCCAACAGCTGCTTCTAGAAGATTAGAGCTTTTCTCTGCCTTCTCTGGCAACCCAGATGGATTTGTTTGCCTAGTTTACATTGCACTGCATTGTTCAGCTATCTGTAAGCGTGATCAGTGCTGGCTTCCAATATTTCAAAGCCTGTGGCATCATCATCATCTAATACCAATTATGGGGGAAAAAAGCCTCTTCCAAGTAGCAGCTGTTGAGTTTGGGAGGGGTGATGGGGTACTCTTTGTTCTCTCACACTTAATCAGCAAGATGAGAGGTATTGGAGCTCACATGACACAGCACTTTTAGGACAAGAGACTACATCTGGTCTATTCCCAGGATTTTCCTGGGTACCTATCCCAACAGTGTCTGCAGTGGCACTTCTGCATCAGGATGATCACAGCTTTCCAGGGAAGTACAATATAGCAAAACTTACTCTTCCTGACTGGCTTCATGTGCTTTTCATGTCAGGTTCACACCATACTACACCACGTCCTGCTCAAAGTAAATGAACTGATGCACAATTGTTTGAGAAGAGAAAAATTACTTTGGAGGTTTCAGCAACCTTTTCATGCTTCTGTTTATCCCTCCCAGCTCTCTTACATGATTAGCATGTGCTTAGATGTCTCCTGCCACACATTCAAGGAGGACAAACAAGAACAGACTGCCAAGTCCTCCCAGAACTTCTATTTTTCTGCCTCCAGCTCAGCAACTAAGTCAATATATTAAGAACCACCATCAGCGGTCTGTTTTTCTGGAGCTGCTGTGCGCCCACAAGTCCCAGAGATATCATGTACAGATTCTCCCTGCTCAGCTTCTTTCCCAAAAGTTTTCACAGCTTTTTTTATTATCTTGCTTCTTCTCTAGTCTGCATTAACTTCTGGGAGTTGACATGTGTACTTCACTGTAGAGAACACAGTCCAGTCACTCTGCAGACACAGTCCATGACAGATCAAAATTCCTGTAACAGTATGGATTTTCCTTGACTTCAACTTATGTCACAACAAAGCTCTTCACGAGACATTTGGCAGAGATGTTGCTCAGTCAAGAAAACATTTTATAACTTGCGGACAATAAACAGCTCTATTACATATGCTGGTACTTATTTGCTTTGTTTACAAGACACTTAACACAAGAATATCAGCCTCTCTGTGATTCTTAATTTTTCTCAGTATTTCCAGATATTAGAAGCAGTTCATTTCCACCTGTAAATCAACTGTTTTCATGCATATCTATGAAAGGCACAATATATTTTGAATAGGCAAATGCAAACTGTGAGGAAAACACTCAAGCATTAGAGATACAGACCCTAAATAAGCGCAGCTCACAAAACAAGATTGTATTTTTGGATAGGAATCAATGTTCAATCTGGGGTAGCATTTGCACCACCAGATGTCATAAAACTTGCTATTTCACATTCCTTATGCTGGAAAGTGCTACATCTGGCTCAGGAACACATCACAAGCTATGTCTACACAGCATTTTGCAGGCAGACTCAAGCTTGATTTGACCATGCTCCAAGCCAGCCAGGAAACACGTGGCTACACCAGTACAGTGCCAAACCTCAGAGAATCTGCCCAGATGAGAAAAAGTGTGTATGAGAACAGTCAGAGCTCAGAGCAAGTGTCTGCTTCCCTGCAAAAATGTGTGGATATAACAGGCTCAAATTTTCAGGAAACCTCCATAGGGTTTTTTGTTTAACCTTCTCCATCTACATGGCTGGTAGTTACAGGAAAGAAATTTTCTTCTCATAAATCAATCATTTTCTCTAAAATTCTTTTCTACAATGACAAAAGGCACTTTCATGAAAAGCCATGAGAGCTTGGCCAGCAGGCACCTGCTTTTTGGGAGCTCTCTCAGCAAGACCCACAGATGAGAGCAATATGGGACATACAACCTCAGTTCAAAGCAGTGGGAAGAATTAGGGCCTCTGAAACTCTTTGTCTGGTAGCTCTCAATTATTTGAATGCTGAAGCCTTTCACGTGTTTTGGAAGCAGATGCTTTTTTCAGATGTTCAGATAGTATTCCAGGTTGGTTTCTGAAAAATTATCAACAAGTGACACATAAGAAGTTGGACTGTGGTGAACCAGAACAAATTTGGTGTGGGTGATCAATTCCTCATCATAGCTAAATTACTATTAGTTTTTAAAAAATATATATGCTAAAACTCAGCCCCACTAGATTAATGAAAGACTGAAAAGTTATGATTTATGCAAGCTCAGTTATCGTATAATATCATGCAGACTGCATCTATTTATGACCTATTTCATGTGTTTGCAAGCAGTTTGAGTTTTTCTTTTCCTCCCAGATACTGCATTTGGACAGAAGTCAGAAGTTTTTTAAAACATGAGGGGATCACTGTGGAAGCAGAGAAGCAAAATGGTGTCATGTCCTCAGTTTTGTCATGCAGTGAAGCAGCTTCCAGGCCTGGAGCAGATGGGAAACCTTAGTTTAGGCTATTTCATGGAGTCTGTTTGATGCCTAGTGAAGGCTGACATAGAGCAGAGGCTAGACAGAGTTAAAGAATAAAGTAGGTATTTATTAGAAGGCCTCAATGGATACACCTTGGGCAGTACAAGAGCCCAGCCAGGGCTACACCCAAGATGAACCCAAAATGGCCACAAAATGCACGACTGGTCACAAAGTCTCACATTTTATAAGTTCTGGTCCATTAGCATGTTGGAGTTAATTGTTCAGTTGTAGCTTTAGATTATGAAGTCCAATCCTTCTTGGTTTTCTCTCTTCAGTCCATATTGTTTATGTTCTTGGGCCTGAAATTTGGGTCAGTTGTCCTTGGTCCCCAGCTGGGAAAGGAATTGTTTTGTCTACCTACTCTGTGAAGAGAGCTTACCATCCCTTAATATGAAGCTCAAAACTGCAACTAAAGCAGTACAGAATCAAAAAAATATAAGAGCTAAAATCTAAGGCATCATGCTCAGGCTGGTGATGGGCTCCAACAGCTTGAGATCCACCTGATTTCTGATGATCCTCCTGCAACCCTCCCTTTATGGAAGCAATGAACTTCCTGTACTTCCATGCGTTTTCCAAATGCATGGCAGGCACTTCCTAAATTGCTGGTGAAGAAACTGTGACCCTGACCCAAAACCACTTTTTGTGTGAATGCAAGCCATGGAACACCAACCAGATGGACGATGTTTGAAAGACTGTAGTGAAGACATTCTGGCTTTCCACAACAATGAAGCACAGCCTTTTTGGTCTCCATGTAGGGAAGTCAACAGTCTGATCTTCCCACCTGCGTTTAGGAGGGGACTTTTGCCTCATGAAATAAGCTTGGTGTGTAGGTTTGTTTATGCAGACTTGAGCATAACTTGTTTCCTCGGGTGAGAGCTGTTTGCCCAGTCTTAGACAGTACAAATGCATGTGATTTACAATGAATTCAGTGGGAAGTCAGCATCTGGATCTGCAGTATTTCAAATTATTGCTTAATACTGAGAATGATGTGCCTCAGCTTTTGAAGTGTTTTGTGTGAGATACCCAAAGGAAATTTTCAGACTACTGAGTTATCATTGCTGAAGTACTGCAGCTACTATCTGTCCTAACATTTTACTGTAACGAGGTCATATTTACGTTACCAGCAAGGAGGGTCTTGCAAGACCTCCTTAAATCAAAGTGTGAGTGAACATCAAAAACAACTGCAAATTTTGTCACTCCAGTGATGGATTTTGCAATTAATCCATTTCTCCTCCAGCCCAACCATCCTGAGACACTGGATAATATAACCTGCACTTCTCTCTGCCTTAAACTTGCTACCAGCCATCATAACGCTTGCGGCAACATTTTATTAATCAAACTTTTGGAAAAGTGACATTCCCAAATAAAATTTCAGCATGACAGATGTAGCAAAAAGGAACTAGTCATGCCAAGGCAGAGCAGTTTCATTTCTTACTTATGGAGTCACCATTAACATACTACTGTCACCTCTCACAAATTTAAGGGCCCTAAAAAACAATGGCAATGTGTTGCCGTAGAGAAGGACTGTCCAGAGTTCTCTGAGTGACACTAAACAGTCCATGTCTTTATTACACTGGTGGGAGACTTCTCCTCAGGCAGATGTACAGTAATTGCTACCAGTACCAACAAAATCCCAGCAAGCACCAAAGATTAAAACAGACACAGGAGACATTTGAAGACACAGATGGTACAGAAGAGGAATTTGACCATGCCTTACAGTCATCTTCTGGCATTTGTCTCCAAGACAGGGGGAGTGAGCATGCCAGCATCTCAAGACTGCTGTCTCAGGCCCAGGTGAGGGGCACAAAGGGAGATGCAGTGCTTCCTAGCCCTGGGACCAGGAATGAAGTACTGAGCTTGGATTTACTGAACTAAAAGCATCTTAAAAGTGCTAGAGATTCCATGTTCTTTCAGGATTGAGGACTGATGACCAGAAACCCCCTCATGCAATGAAAGATCTCTTGAGGTAGTGAAGGCCTATGGATGTCTAGGAAGAGGAAAGAGGCTTTTTACTTCTGCTTATGAGAAAAAAAATGGAAAGACCACTTGAAAGACTCCTTTACTTGTCTCAGGCAAGTAAGGAGTGAAAGCCTCTTGAACAGCTCTAAGCAGGAGACAGCAGTAGTCATACGATAACATATTATAGGTCCATCTGCTTCCCAGAAAGTTATGTTCAGTAGGTATTTACGGATGTAATTTCTCTCTTTAGTTCTTTTTCATCAGGATAAATGTTATGAACTTTAAGAGGTATGAAGTTGAGAGAGCAGGGGCAAAAGAAATAGAGATGAATTTCAAGGTAAAAAAGTACACTCCATCCTCAATTCCCTCAGCTTAAGTACTTTATGAATATGTGAACAGCTGGTGATTTTGCATTTTGCATCATCTGCACCATGGTAGGAAGGTAGAGAGATATGGATAATAACAGGAGGCTTTGGGACTTAACTGAGAATTGGCCGGGACTTTGTGGATATAAGTCAGCTATCGTAGTAAAAGGGTAGATTTTATACTAAGGTTTTCACTTTTTTTATTTGACTTTTTGTCGCAGTGCTGGTTATTATAATTTCTTTTTAAAGAGAAAGGCAAATCATCTCTCCAATAGAAACAAGAACAATGCCTCTTACTGGAGTTCCATGAATCCACTTCGATGTCACTTGAAAGACTCCCGAGGAGTCAAGCTGCTTAGCTTCTGTGAGACAGCCCAGGAGTCTCTCTCTGTCCAGCTCACGCAGCTAAGTTAAGCTCTTATTAAACTCAGTTGTTATTTTTCTAACAGATTCTTAATTACTGTTTTTTGAAGCAACAATCATCCCACGCTTCACATTCGCTTTGTTTCTCCACCTCTTCGTGCGGTGCAAGCATGTGGGCAAAGCGTGGGAGGCTCCAAGAGCCCAAGCAATTGAAAATTGATGTGGCGCTTTAAAATAAAGGAATGATCCTTATTATAAGAGGGGAAAAACAAAGTAGCACACTGAGATAAACAAAGACGCACAGACAATGCAAGGAAAATAATATTAGCAGATGTTGAGCCAGCCGTTAATGATCTGTTTTATATTTAAATCTATTGCTTGAATGCTGGAGCCAGAACACCAAGGAGCGAGAAAGAAGCCTGGCAGCAGCCATGCACTTCACTTTTATTGCTCTGACTCCAGTCATTGATGTTGACTTTTTAAGTTATCAGTATAAATTTTTTTGCATGCAAATGGAGTGCTTATGGAAAAGCAGCACTCCATTTGCATGGCACCAGGAGAGGGAAGGGCTATCCTTGCAGACCAAGCACAGCAAACCCCTGAGTATTGCAGCTCTTCTGAGGAACAGTGCTCAGAGCTTGTAGGACCTTGGCCAGACCCTTTGTGCAAGAACCATGCAGGAGGTCAAAGACATCAACGAGCAGTTCCCTGGCTCTATTTTGGCTCGGCAGACAGGCTGGCACAGAGCACATCCCTGCTTTTGAGACCTGTACAGCTTATCCTCGGTGACAGGCACTAGAGCTGTCTTTTATACTAATTCCTTCCTACAAACCATAGCTCAGTTTTCAGCAACAGATTACACCAGACATGTTTATTGCGAAGCAATGTGATGGATAAAAACTGGAGGCAGAAAAGCTCCCTCATGTGTTGTTCATTCAGGGTCAAACATTCAATTGCAAACCTGCAAGCAGCCACACAAGAACTAAATGTCATACTATATCTCAAGATCAAACTTCAGCTAATTTAGACAACGCCAGAGAGGGCTGGATCTCATTTCACCCTACTCTATCACAGATCCTCTCCTCCTGCACCCCTTTGAGGAGGAAACCAAGTGCTTAAGTCTGCACAGGGCTACAGTGCCCTTTGCTCAAGTTCTCCCCCAAGGTGAGGGGACCTGAGAATCTGTCACATCCTGCAATATTGCACCAGCTATTTGGACTAGACACATGCAGTGGAGGCAGTCAGCTTGGCTGCTCTTCCAGGGTTGGGTTTCTTGGTTTATTCCAGAGTTTCTTACTTTGAGTTTCCTCTTGTTTTGCGTGAGATGACTTACCTATCCTCACTCACCTGTTCCTGGAGCAGCTCCTAGCTATTGGCCATTTCCTCCTCTTCTTTATATTGACAATTCCATTTGCATTCCCTAACAAATACAGCACTTCTACCTTTCAGGGTATTTCCTGCTTATGCTGTATTCAGTACTTTGGTAAAACCTTGTAAATCAGCGCTCCTGAGGAACAGACACTATCCAGACAATCTGTTAGTAACACAGCTGTCTGCTTGCTGTCAGCCTGACATAGACATGGAACAGAAAAAATCAACCTAAATGGTAAGGGCATTGCTCCAACATTTTACCCTGTGCTTCTCAGTATCCAAAGGAAGAGTTCTAGGCTGCTCACAACTTTTGACCTAGCTGCAGACTACCTGGATCAGACTGCTTCTGTCAACTATCTTCTGTGCCTTCAGTGGTAGGGATGTCCTCCCTACATCATTTTAGGATCATCTAGATACTGATTCTCCATGAAATTATTGGATCTGTCAGGCTGTTTGACTGTCGTAAAAGTGTCATTACAAACTATTATGTATACTGATATTTCACTCCAATATACCACCTAACTTTGAGTAGTGATACAGTTGCTTTTAGGTTATTTAGAAAGAAAAACTTAATCAATTTCACTCTTGCCCTACTGATTTTGGATCAACACGTGTTTTTCAGTTAAGGCAATTTCACCCAAAACATGGTCTAGATGCAGGAAGATTTGGTGCAAGTTCCATGCTGCTCCACTACCAGTCCAGATGATCCCCCTTGGGCTTCTGTGCAGTCCTGAACCAAACAAATTGGATCCCGCGTGAAGTCAAGCACTTTATAGTTGCTCACCATGACACTGCAGGTACTTTTAGCCATCACATTGAAATCTTGCCACTGAAAGGTAACAAGTTTGTCTTAAAAAAAACATAAAAATTAGCCATTACATAGTTTCCATACTCATTTAACTATGTACTGATGCCAGTAACAACCCTGATGTTATTAGTCCAGAATCTTCTTCAAGTTAAAAGTAATTTCAATCAGCTGGATGGCGTAAGGATTCTCTTTCCATACTGACCTTCTCCCACTTTATTGAAGGTCCCACACTTTTCAGAAATAAGAAAGCCTCAGCCAGCTTTAAAAACCTCTTCTAGTTTGAATTACATAGAACTGCTAATTTTAAAATATATTAAGTTTTGATGCTTTTTAACATCCAGCAACATCACTTCTGACCTTACATGTGTACTGCAGCAGCACAGAGAAAACAGACTCACAGCTCTTTAGTTTACTCTTTTCCATAGTCAACTAGATGCCTGTGTTTGCAATTATCTCCCAGTGAACAGTCATGTAAAGTCAAAGGAAACAGGAAACAGATCTGTGATTTGATCCTTGCAGTCTCCACACTTCAACAACACATTGCATTGCAATTCACTGTTGTGGATGCTAGTACTTTGTAGGGAGCAACTGGGACATTACTGCATCCATTATACATTAATAACAGAAGCGTGTATCCTATTTTTCTTCCCTTTCTTTCCTCTCCTACCCTTTTTATGATAATTAACAAGGCAATAAACATGTAAAACTTAAAAACCACAGAAGTGGAAAACTGATAAAGGCCTCTGAAATGATACCAAGCAAAAAAAAGAATCAGTGAACCAGAAGAACATATAAAGTTATTGCCATTGAGCTTTGCAGAGAACAGAAAATTTGAAAGAATAATAAATAACGAGGTCAATTAAGTTTTCCAGCAAGAACTGAATCCAAGGTGAGTTCAGCTAACTTAAACAACCTGCAATAGATACAAGGAGTGGTTTGGGTTGGAAGATCATCTAGTTTCAACCTCCTTGCCATGGGCAGGGGTGCCATCCACTAGACCTGGTTGTTCAAAGCTTCATCCAGTCTAGCCTTGAACACTTCCAGGGATGAGGCATCCACAACTTTGGGCAACCTGTTCCTGTGTCTCGCAACCGTCACAATGAAGAATTTTTCCCTAATACCTAATCTAAACCCACCCTCTGTCAGTTTGAGGCCATTTCCCCTTCAGCTGTCACTGCATGCCCTTGTGAAAAGCTGCTCTCCCACTCTCCTGCAGGCCCTTCAGGTACTGGAAGGTGCTGTAAGGTCTTCCAGGAGCCTTCTCTTCTCCAGGTTGAACAGCCCCAGCTCTCTCTGGCTGCCTTTGTGGGAGGCCCTCCAGACCTCTTCTGATCATCTTTGTGGCCCTCCTCTGGACTGGCTCCAGCAGGTCCATGTTCCTCTTACACTGAGACCCCAGAGTGGGGTCTCAAGAGAGAGGAGTAGAGGGAGGGGATCCTCTCCCTTGTCTTGCTGGCCACACAGAATGAATCTGGCTTTCTGGGCTGCAAGTGCTTATCGCTAGGTCATATCCAGCTTTTCATCCACAAACACCCCCAAGTCCATCTCCATAGGGCTGCTGTCTATCCGTTCATCCCTCAGCCTGTACTTGTGCTTGGGATTTTCCCAGTCCAGGACCTTGAACTTGGCTTTTTTGAATGTCATGAAGTTCACACGGGCCCACTTCTCAAGCCTGTCCCTCCAGATGGCATCACTTCTTTCCAACATGTTAACTACACCACACAACCTATGTTATCATGTAAGCAAAAAGAGAGATTCCTTATGCTGGAATAACAGATGCCATTCAGGTTTAGAGAGAGGGGAAAGAGGCATATTTTTTCAGGCACTCAGACATCCCAGAGTGTTAGCAGCTGTACCCAGCATGGAGAGGCAGCCTGTGCTCCCACAGCAGCAAATGTTCCACCCAGCCTGGCTCACAAGGACCAGGTCCTTCCCCAGCCCACATGCTTTGAACACTGCTCTGCAATTAGCAAAGCACAACATGAAGTCGTGAAACAGCAACATTACCCAGAGAGTGAGAGGGAAAATTCAGTCTATGATGTGAGAATGGAGATAGCCAAGAGAGTAGTGAGCTCTTGAAGAACTCTGCTGTGATGAGTATTAGCTTCATCAGTCTGATTAGCTACTGCCCTGCCACCTCATCCCTAGGTGTACATGTACTTGCACACACAGACATGTGGGTACACACAAGCCTCTACGTCCTGCCAGCTGAAAGCAGGAGCTTCTATATAAAGTACATACATCGAGGTCTTGAGTTCAGTTTAATGAACCATCATTACTAAATTTGGCAAGATTTCCTGTCTTGCTTCTTTTCTGTACCTCAGACTGTTTTGATCCACTTGTGAGAAATTTAGTTTTGGCAAGTGGAAGTCCTTTTTCACTGCCAGTGGTTAATCTGCTCTGTGACATATTCATTCAACCAGAGAAAATCCAATATTGACATTTGTACCTTGGGGGGAAAAAAGGTTAAACACTGGATGTAAAATAAACTGCTGGATTGTGCCAAGCCACTGTTTAATATCTATATCATGTATAGGCAAGTTTCTTGCCCTTAAAACTCAGATGTAACTCGATAACATCTGGATTGCACTATTATTCCACATAATTGGTCAAATGGATGCTATTGGACAATGTCTGGAAGTCTCTGATAGTTCAACTCAGTTGTTCCAGCCTTTTGGTACTCCACTGAGAACAGATGGTTCACGTACTGCTAAACCTCTTTCTTGTTTCCACCTGCTAAATAGGATTAAAAGGCAGCTTAAAGTGCAGTAAATACTCTCACAACATTAATTTTGTCTATAAGAAATTACTGTCTTGGCCACGAGAAGGTTTTGTAGTTCCTGGTAAAAAGGAGATGGACTGTGTGGCCAGACGTTCACACGTGGGAAGGACTGACACCAAGAGCCCCACTAAAACATATTGTCCATGTTAATCATTTTCACTACTGCTGTGTCTAAGAGTCAGCCAGAAGAAAAATCCTACTGTGCAAGGCAGTGTGCAAACATGGAGTGTGGTGAGACCCTGGCTCCAAAGAGTTCATAGCCCAAGGAAGTCCTCATCACCCTCTTCCCACCTGTTTTTCATTGGATTTCTAGAGCTGAGTTTAAAAGTCCTAAAATCTGTGCCCTTTGCATACCTTGTGCAATGCCTTTATCTGGGAGCAGTCTCACTGACTTCAGGAGACCTAAGATGCATGTTCTTTTGGTTTAGGCACACATATATATGCTATTGGATGTGTATGTATAGTCTGTATTTCAGATTATAACAGGCATAAATATTGGTATAGAGAATATTTCACAGAGGAAAATCAAAGCGTACAGCATTAAATTCTCCCTCTCCAAAACTGTGTTTCATCTTGGGTGTAATGCTGCCAAAAATAAGCAGGATTTCTCAAAGGTTAAATGTTTTTCAACAAAGGTTAAATGTTTTTCAACAAAGGTAGCAAGATAATATTGCAATGATGATTAGAATTGTCTGAGTTTGAAATCATGATTAAGAATTGCAAACCATTTCTCTGAACTTTAGAACTTCAGAATGACCAACTGTCATTTTTACACTTTGTCATTAGGAAGAATATGGTGGAAAGGTTGAAAGTAATCTGCCATTCAGATTTAACCAGGTTTAGACAGAGATCTGAGAACCAGCCAGAGCTGGAAACAAACCACTGCTGCTGATTATTCTGATTGCTGACAAATAGAAACTAAGAGCTTTCATAAACAATTAACTTTTAAAATGCCTTAACTTCTTCTTTCCCTTATATCTAGAACTTCAACCCATTAATAATGAGCCAAACCAATGCAATGATGGCATCACACAGACTGCAAAGATCCATTGCTTGCCTAAAAAATACATTTACTGAGGCCAGTGCTACTCACCCTGAACTTTGCATAAGACAAATTTAACAGAGCTAGAAAAGGCATCCTGACAACTATGTTTTCCTGATATAGTCATTTTGGTTAGAGAAATAACAGGGTGAACATCAGAGATTGCTAAACTCAGATGTGCAACTAATGATTGGAAAAAACCTTTTACAGCTGTAAATTTGAATTCCACAACAAGGAAGATACCAACCACACAGAGCTGTAGTAATGCAATATTCAATGGGTTTTGTCCAACCAACAGTATAGGCATATCTTTAATGAAGAACATTGTGGCCAACAAAGCTGAGAGAAATCACTCAGAAGTAACATCCAGAATCAGTGAGAGGAACAGCACTGAGCATTATTTACCTAGACAAAACAAAAAAGGTTTGAGGCAGCATCATACAAAAAGCTGATTCATGAGAGGATAACTACCATCTACTCAAAAGCATAATGTTTTCATTCTCATTTGAACAGCATTTTACTTGATTACAAAAAAAGGAAAAATGAAAAAAAAAAAAAATCAAGTCTCTCTCCTACAAAACCTTCACAATAGAAAGGTGTTTCAAGGGATTGCCCTGATGACCAGCTTATTGTAGCTCCGCTGAAGACATCTGTAGTAACAGAAATGGAAAGGAAGATGATTTGACCTGCAACACATACAATGGTGTTAAGAATAAAAATTTAAGAGTTCATACATGAAACCAGGTGAACTAAAGTGTATACAGGCATAAACAGAGAGAAGCAGTCAATGAGTCTGATACAGAGGACAAAACCACAAGTCCAGATCAAAGCAGTAAAAACATCACGCTGGTTAAACATGGATGAGACTGGTAGGGTACTAACATCCTGTCGTGGCACTTAAAAATGATGAAAAGTTGTGTGCTCTGCTAGGCATGGGATGTGAATCAGCAGGAGTGTTGTGTAGCAAGGATCACAGACCCAGGGTCTTCTCTTTATGGATGTTAAGTAACCACACACACATTTCTGAGGGACTACACAAGCAGCAGAACAGACAGCACATCCCCAAAGCTGCCCCTTTGTTAAATATAAAATTATATCAGGCAGTCAAAATCAGTGCCACCACAGCAAAGACTGACTCACTGCATCCTTACCTACTGGTCAGGCTACAGCTGGAGAAAAAATCCCCCTAAATCACCCTGGCACAAGCCAGTGGTGGATCAGAGCTGTCTCCTCTTCACTTTATAGTCTCCTCATCACTTTATTGTCTCTGAAAGAGACATTTTTGTTTCCTTTCATCTTGTTTCCTCTGGTTTATATTCACAATCATGTACAGATTCGTCAGTGAGGAATGTAAATACCTATGCATATGTGTATATATAGTTTTGCTTTTACCAGAAATCAAGGATTTGGTTTCATCAGAAAGTTGTCCCAGTGCCATAGAGGGCCAAACAGCAAGGAAATTATACCTGATCCATCCTGTATTACACTTTAATCTGGAGTCTATTCCATAGACAGAGAAGGTGCATTAACAACATTATCGGGGTGTATCTATGCTCCTAGGTACTCAGCAGTTACTAAAACTTCAGTCTTTAGAAAAAAAGGTTAATGTCTATTATCATCCCAGAGCTCCTGTTAAATCAGATGCAGACATGGTTTCCATCTACCTTTAAGGTTCCTCTTCATGTGCAGGGAGCATTTATTATCAGCATCAGCTTCATAATCTTGGGATGGAGGCTCATCTGGCTCTGGTGTCTTCTTCATCTTCATTAACTCTAATTTCATTATCACCTGTCCTGGAATGACCCTGGGATCACTCACTACGTCTTTCTTTCTCCTCTGGGAAATGAATTTCTGTTTTTGTTCTCAGCTACTGAACTGCTTTTGTGAGCAGTGCAGCAAATAATTAATATTAGCAGTATCCCCTTTATCTCTCAGCAATCTGGGTGCCCCACCCCACCTTAAGAGCACTGCTGGCTCCTTGACTCATCTTTCTGTTTCTGATATACATATTTTTGAAAGCCTCTACAATATTCTACTTGGCTCAGTACTCTTATTTCATCCGTTCTGTGAGCTTTTCTCACTTTTTTTTTTTTAAATCTGTTTATTAACCTATTCCTCACCTTCCTTCTTGCATTTGATGTTCAGCAGCCCTCAGAAGTCTTTTGCATGACATAAGAACCAATTTTTCCAGGTAATTATTCAAGTCCTCTTCCTGCCTCTCCCCTCCCCCCCAAACAAAAATGTTATGAAGGTGAGCTTGGGATGACAGGGCATTGCTGGATTGAAGAAACAGCCTGAATTTAAGGTCTTTTCACAAAAGAGAGGTCTTGACTGAAAATCTCAGAGGGCCCCTGACTGGAGGGAAAAGTTCTGTAAAAAGCAGGCGCCCCAGCTCCCCTCCCTGGCAGCAGCAGAGGACATTGTCATCTGATAAGGTAGCAGGGCAATAACATTTTATTTCTGTCCTGCACCTAATGAACAGGGCTGTTTGGCACCAAACAGAAACATAAAGTGGGGGAAGAATGACAGAAACATATAATGGGGGAGGAATGACAATGACCAGAAGAGGAAAGAAAAGGAAAGAAACCTTTTGTTCAGCTCTGTGTCTTTGATGTACATCTGAGGCAATAAACTGGGAGTTTTATTATCTAGTTGCATTTTAATCAATTTTCACTCATAACTGCATTGGAGAGGCTGCTAACTTAGATTCATGTGTGGCTTTACACTGCCCCTTCACTGTTAGCACCCTTGTGAGAGCAAAGTCTCCACGGTGGACTATTGCTCCTGAGGAGTGCACAGGCTCCCCTGAACAGAAACAAAGAGGAAGAGCAGGATCCTTTGCATAAACAAGGGGAAAATGGAGCGATTGTGCTGCACAACATGAGGCAAGAGTGGAAGTTCGGCGGCTGGCAGCAACCCGCAGCCACAGATCTTTGGAGAAATAAATCCTGGCACCAAGAATCTGGGAGAGTCCAATAAAAACGTGGAAGCAAAGGCAGAAAACTCTTTCCTCCCGGTTGTGTGCATGTGTCCACACAACCAGCATATGTTAAGCCTTTAAATGAACACTTGGCCGTGAAACAGTAGCTATGGCAATACGCAGGCACGGATTTATGTACTGTACGTACATCTCTCGTAGAAAAGCTCTCTGTTTCTGAACCGGACTGGCAGCTGCTTGAAATTTTCCCCTTCCCTTTCCCTAAGGTCTCAGGTGTGGGATTCATGAGCCAGTGTCTCAGCTAGAACAGGTGTCTATCGCTGTGTAAATAGCAATTAGGCCCAAATTTCAGACTTTTTTCAAATCCCTATCTGAGGAAAAGCCCAGGAATAAATAGTTGCTGTAACGGCCAGGGGTATTGTGTAGCATTATAGCCTCCAGCTGGGCTATTACATACTATAGACGGGTGAAGAATACAAGCACCTGACAGATGTGTTCTGTTAGCTTCATTAGAAAAGAAACAAAGAAACTCCTCAATTAATAGCAGTGGAGCCAAAGGGAAGGGGGGTGCGGGAGGGAGGAATCATAGCCTGTTATTTAAACAGAGTCAGGGAGCCTTTCACTGATGGCTTAATATGATTCATTAATAAAAACAGCTTTTTGAATGCCCAGTTTAAGTCAAAAGAAATCACTAGCGTGGGTTCTTTTGTTGATGGTGGGTATTTTTTCCCTGCAAAAGAAGGGCAAAATGACAAACTAGAGTTTCTGAATTCATTTTGTGAGAGACTGCTCCTTCCCAAAGCTGCCTTTCCCTGGGGTATTTATCCCTCAGGTTGGTGGCACAGTCATCAGGAGTTGACAGGGTCATAGCGAGACTTTGGATGAGACAGATTTGTAGGGAATAATATGGAAACATTCTATGTAATATGGAAACATTCTGTGTCTCAACTAAGAAGGTTTAAGGATTTTAAGGTGTCAAAATGGAGCTCCTCATTATGATGGCAGTCGGATGCATCTGGAAAGCCACACCTTTCTATCATGACATGTTATTCCTGTTTTGAGGGCCTGAATGAACAGCAAAGCCACGTAGAATTTAGCTCTCTGCACCACTTCTTTAAAAGTTATAGACTCCAAGTCTCTTATTTAATGCAGTTTTAATTATTATAAACTTATGTAAAAACATTATTGTACTGCATCTTCCTTCTTATGCCCAGGTGCAGGACAGGGTAGAGAATCTTGCAGGTAGCTACAGAAATCAGTTTCCTCCTTCTAGATGTAAGATGAAGCCATCACCACCTTTTTATATCCAACAAAACTCAAAGGTAAGATAATTCTTACGCTGCAGTGCTTACTGCTCTCACTGATGGTGGCTACAAGCATTGCCTGCCTGAAACACATTGGAAAGACAGGGAGGTCTTTCAAACACTTGGAGTTTCGGGGGGGCTCCCAACATGAAGCCATCTGTGCTGGAGGATTTTAAAAATGAAGAAATTGCCACAATACCTCCATGGGGAAATGTAGAATAAATGGGAGGGAAAGGATAATTTGGCATCTGAGAGTACGGAAGAAGCCCTGCGAAGGAGGTGGCCACCATTTGCATCTTGGCCTGCCAAATGAACGCAGGCCAAGAGAAGAGCTTGCAGGATTTACCAGGCTCAGTCTGGGCAAGGGCATGGTGGTGGTGGTGTGGCTCTCATGCAGCGATGTGGATCCATGTGGTCCAAGTGTGGTGATGACAAAGCTGGTATGCTGAGTTGGAGGGTTGGTTTGATGAAGTTTTTTACAGAAAGATTGAGGAGACCAACAACACATGTCAACTCCTCTCACTCATTTCCCTGCAAGTTGTTTCCCATAGTGCATTAAATGATACTTTGTCAAAGCCTGCCTCTAAATGTACCAAACGATGGGTCTTTCATCACTTCCCAAGAGACGGTCATCCATGGCCAAATTGATCTAGCTGTCAAGAAGGATTCTTTTATATATTCAGCCTAATTTTTCCTATTCTTAATTTCATCCCATTACTCTCAGTTAAACCCACTCCTATTGTCCTAAATAATTCACCTCCCTCAGGAATTAAACCCCTCCATGTATTTGTAGGCTATTCTTTTGTCCCACTGTAGTCTTCACTTAGTGAAGCTATCTATATTTAATTCTTTTAATCTCTCTTCATAAATTAGTCCCTCCAGCCAGTGAGGGGAAGGGCATATTGAGGTGTTCAGTGATGAGCTAGGATACTCTGTTACAGTCGGGATATCTAGAGCATGGAAAATGCCTAGGGGAAGCCTAAACATTCATATTGCTTTTTTTTCTTTCTTTTCCCCAAGTGTTTGAATGGCTGTAGACGAAGTGATATTTCTGAAGGAGAAAAACATTACTAAAGGTCTCTGTTTAATTCTCCCTTTTCTGTGCTACTGCTGTAAAGGTCTGCTTTGTCCTCAGTTAATAACCTCCATCACCAGCTGTCCAGCTCTTGCTTACAAGCTTTGCCTTCCTTTACACCCTAGCCTAGATTTTTGATATCTGAGTGAAAAGCAGGAAATCAGACAGTGTAAAAACTTGTTAAACTCTATATGATAATAAACAAGTGAACTGCTGCTTTGGCATGCTGGAGGTTTTGCCATCAGGCTTGAAGAAGCTGTTTACTTGTGATAGTTGGTATACTTGTGAAAAAGTTATTGCTTTCCTAATGTACATAAATTCCTGATGAAAGAGATAGCAGTGCTATCTTCTTACTCTACAGACAGAATCAGACAAGGGCAGTACTCTTGCCCTGCCCACCCAAAATGGCTTGGAGGATTCAGACTTATGAGTTAGATGTAAATTAATGACTGGTTTATTTGAATTGTTAGTTTCCTTCCCAAGGGTAGTTTGTATGATAGCAAAGTCTCCCTTTAGGAAAAACCTGTATAATTCTGTATTACTTACATTTATTTGCTGCAAATCACTCTCTGTTTCAATCAAGCTCTACATCTGAAGAAAGTGAAGGGACTTTTACAAGGAGACGAGGATACCATAGTCTTTGAACCATGGTTTGTGGGGTTTTTTTTAAAAAAAGAGTAGTAGTTGTTGTTATTACTTGTACTTTATGTCACTTTTCCTGTGTAAACACTGCTTTACCAGCAAGTCAAATTTTATGTTAAAACTTACATCCTGACATAATCTTAAGGTAACCATCAGTATTTGTTAAAGGAGGTATAAGATTATTTGACTTTTGTGTTGAAAAGGGATTTTCAATTGCTTTAAATGCATCCAAAGACTTGGAATGACTGGGCCTGTGCATTGAAATAATTTAAATATCTAAAAGAGAAATGCAGAATCCAGCACATGAACCAGTGCCCATAATTGGCTCTGATACTTCAGCAATTTATTTATTTTTCTCTACAGCTGACTTAATACCAAAAAATGAATTCAGTACTTGCCAAAATGCCTATTGCAAAAAAAAGTCAAACAATTCATATTTGGGTCATACAAACCTGAGAAACATTAGAGACCAATAAACGAGGTCTTCTGGAGGATATGAAAATAAACAGATCCCTATGTTAATGTGAAACTATTCAGTCTTTAAGCCCCTGGCTATTATTTTTTCTTTTTGCATTGTGGCAGCACATAGGATCACTTCTGGTTATAAATGCTGTACAAGCACGAAACCCAAAAAAATCCTTACCTTTAGAGTTTTTACACTATGGAAAGTAACTGGATCATGAGAGAGCTAGGGATGTGTGTAGACGTACAGGGAAAAGGAGCATCAATTGCATGCACAAGGTGCCCTATGAGTGCCTTCTTTCTCTCAAGGATTCCTTCTCTTCCACCACAAAGCCCATTTGTCTACTCAGTGACCAGAGCAATGGCTTAATGTGGTTGGCAGTGGCTGTTTCTAGAGTCAGGAGATGTCCATGTAGAAGACTTCATCCAAAACTGTGAGACCTTCAGATTCTTCCCTCTAGAGTGTCAAGGTCAAGATCCTGACATGCTATCTCCACACATCAAATAGCTTTGTTCCAAAAGAAGAGAAAAGTGCATATTTGCTTCTCTTACACTGTTTATGGGTCAGCTGGAGTGCAAAATGCGAATATATGCAGGCTGGAAACTCCATTTTAATATCTGGATTTGTTATATTTTCTTCTTTCATCATCCTGCATTGCCAATTATTCCAGTTCTATTTCTCTGGTGTGTTAAACTAGTGCATTGCTAAGTCTCAGCTCTCCATTCAGGTTCTGGCATCAAAGCCTTAGGCCAATTTTATTTCATTTGTATTTGCTGTCAGAGTAATGTCTTTATTCTAAAATGCCCTTCTCATATCAACTTCTCAGGTGGCTTGACAAAAGTAGAAAGTGTGAGGAAGGAAAAAATCCCTCCCCCACGCTGCAGTCTGCTGTATTGCTTTTATGTTTTCACCCTCTCTGAGGGGGAAAATGTACAACACACATAGAGAAAATGGAGTTCAGGATGCCACTTAACAATGAAAGGGATATTTTTCTAATCCTAGCTACACATTTGACCTGTATATTTATATTTATATTTATATTTATCTATGTATGTATGTGTATGTATGTATTTAAAAAGCCCACACACAGAGTTTTAAAAAACCGTCAAGCTGCTGTTGCTCTGGGCTAATTTATTTTCAACTGCAAGTGGTACATTTACTCAATTACAAACAAAATTTTAGTAAAGCAGAGTGAAAATCTATCACTTCCAATTATGATGACAATGCAGTGCCATGCAGCTGAGGGTTAGGCTGGGACCAGACGTGTTTTTCTTGAGGCCATCAAGGATTGTGCTGGAGCTTTTTTTATGCGTGGGTAGAAAAGTGATTTAAGCTGAATGACAGGAAGCCCAAATCATTTTGTCATATTAAAGACTGTCAAGGACCCACCTCAGGATGGAAGTGTTTCATGTCAGATGCAATGCCAGAATTAGGCAAGGTAAGGATGGCTGAGCAGGGTGTTTTAAACGTCACAGGACAAGGGAAAGCATAAAAAAAGTTTATCTGCTGGTTTTGCACATTAAGCAGTTGCAGCACTTTAAAACTTTTATTCTGTTTAATATTCCCCATTGTGTCCAGCAAAGGGCACGTTGCATTCTAATAGATTTTAGTTGTGAAGAACAAATGTGTCCTACCTATAAAATCACATGCACTTAAACATACATAAGCAAACATTTTGAATTCCCTTGCATACATACACATCTGCCTGCAGCAGTCAGTGCATTGGCAACACTGAGGGCACTAAAATTTCTGGGTCGTGAACTTTTGTGAAGATCTCAGAAAGCCCTGCCACCTCGCATCCCCCTCCTGCTTTGTTTTCAGAAATAACAGTTCTCACCCCTTTAAAAATAATAAAGATTTGGGTGGCACAAAATACAGGCCCTTCCCAAGCACAAACACATGTATACATGTTTTGAAGGCTACTCCCCATTAAGTGCTTTGGTTTTGGATAGTTTAATCTGTGTCCTTAATGGTTTAAGGCAGAACAATGGGTTTCTCAGTTTAGGAATGTGCATGTTAAAAGCAGGGATCAGATGAGACCTCTGTACCAAAGCAATGAGTTCCACCAGGGTATTTCAAATAAATCTAATCCACAGAAATCATGATTGCATTTTGGATCCCCAAAAATGTTGTGCCTTAGGAATGGAGTATTTCAGAAAGTAGTCAAACAGTGCCAGTAATTCAGCATCAGCAGTCAGGAAAAAGAAACCTCAGTTCACTGCATTGCTAAGCGAATGCAGCTGATTGCTCCCTTGCAAGTGGTGACGATTCAAACTCCCCAAGAACTGTAACAGCTTCCAGTAATGTTTTCCTCTGACAGCTCTGGGACAAACTTTTTCACTCGTTCACCCTTTTCTCTGAGGCTTTATGTCAAAATTAGGGATGAATAAATCCTACTTCTTTCCCTGCTTTCTTTTGCTTTACCCCACAGCTCTGTTTTATTCTTTACTGGAAAAACAAGTTGAGGTAAAAGAAGAAGTAAAACCAACAGGAAAAAATAATAATTAAAGGAGTTCTCAGTAAAATAAAAATGGAAAGATTCTAAAGCAAAAGAAAAATTTTTTCCCTCGATCTTATCAAACACCTATTTTTGCCAGTCTGAGGAAGAGCAGAAACCTCTCTGCAGTCTACCAAGATATTGCTGCCTGAATGTATATTCATATTTTAGATACTATAGTGACAGATGCAAGAGAAGTGAGTTTTTTTACAGCAATTGGATGACAAAAATTATGGGATTGAATAAAATTTTCTTTCCTTGGGTATGCAGATACAGAAATGTAGCATGCATTTATAATACTATCTCTTTACATATTATTCTCACAATAATGTGTTTTGATTTGCTGCAAATTACAGAAGACTTAAAATACTAATTTTAAAAAACTTGCCCTGACTGCCTCTATCACACACACTTATTTTCTATACAGTAATTTCTCTTTCTAGTGATCCTTATAAGAATATTTGCCCAGAACTATGAAGTCTGAGAGGATGCACTGAAGGGCCACTCCTGTAGCTACTTTTAGAAGAGTCATACAGGGACTGATAGCAACATTTTTATGTTTCTTCTCTGGCCTTTATGCTTCTTTGTGTGCTGTATTTAAGGCAATAAACACAGAGTGAAATATAGAAACCACAAATTCATTTATATCCATAGGAAAAAAATACCCCATGGACATTTCTTCACACATACAATATAGGAGTCAGAAGCCATGATGTTAAATTAATTCAGTGTCACTATTTTAGTCATGTCAGATCAAAGTTTGAGAAATGGTGTCTGGATAATGGAATTTTATTGTTGTTATGACACAAATCAACAACCACACTCAGCCTGAAGTCAGTTTACCACAGAGGAAACTCCTCATCTCCCAGGCATCCATACATATAAATTAAACATTCCCAGATCTGAGGTTATGAATGAAAACCAAGGTGTTTGGAAGTTAAATTAAATGTCCATATCAATCAAATGTCCACTGTAGAACTGTCTCTGCTAATGTTGACATTTTAGTCAAGACTACTTTTGACATTTCTGTAAATAGTAAACAGCCACAGGAGCTATTTTCTCACCTACTTCAGGAGAAGGAAGAGTTTTGGAAGAAGTGAGTATTCATAATTTGGAAACAGAATTTCACAAAGGTAGGTTTTTGGACAGCCAAAGCAACAACCAAGGTTATTGGTCCTCCACAATGCCCAGACAACATCTAAACACTCCTGAGAAGCAACTCCCATCCTACTTACACTGCACTAGTTCTGCATATCTGAATCCTTCTGTTACAATCCAAAACAAAGACCTGCTCTGGAACACAGTGGACAAAAAGATACCAGAGGGAGTTGTGAGTGATGGGGAAAGGAAACTGCTGTGAGGAAAGCACCTAGAAAAGGGAAAGGGGTTGAGGGGACACTGGGCCACCATCATAGTCTGAGGTAGTGCTGAAGGAAACACCAGGAAGTTCCTCAGCTAGAAACTGGCTTGAGGCTGACGTGGTCTGGACAATTACAGGAGTGGAAACAGAAGCAAGGCCCACCAAAGGTGTAACTGATCCCAGGGAAGGGCTTAGGACAACTATAACCCACCACAGAGCTTGTACTAACACCATGGTCACCAGGTTTCTGTTCTCTTGGAAAGCATGTGCCCTTCCACAATGGCCAAACTTGGTGTGCCCAGCTGCCCCAGACCCTAGGGATGCAGCACAACCCACGTGACCCTGTGCAGTGTTATCAAACAGCCTGGATAGCAGCTCTCCCACAGGGGTCTCACAACATGCAACAACCACTCAGGTTAAGAAAGGCAAAAGGCTCAGATGATGCTGGTTCTGCTTAGCCTGATCCTCCTGTCAGGAAAGGGGGAGGCAGAACAAACACTGGTGAGTTTATCAGAAACAAGGGATGGTCTATTGAGAAAGTGTTCAACAATTACTTCTTTGAAAGAATTTGGAGCATCGCCCCCTCAACAGTGCCACTTACCATCCGCTCCAAAATTAGATTGGCAAATCCCTCCTGGCCCTTTCCTAGCAGGAAGACTTTCTACTCCATGCATTCATTAACCCTGAACCCCACGTACTCGATATAAACCGACGACTGATAGTCAATGGTATTGGCAGACCACTCATCAAAGCTATTTGCACAACAGGAAACAGCCTGTTTCAGTTCATCCTTATGTAATTCAGTGCCATGTTATTAGAGATATAAGGAAAATTTCGATAGGAAGAGAGATTGAAAAGAACAAGACTTCTAGATTAGACAAGTAACAAAAATGGACTTTTTCTCTGACAGTAAAAAAAATCTACTTTTGAGTTATCTACTGTTTCTCATAATGAAAGGACGAGATTAAAAAATGAAAAGCATTCAATTGAAAAGTGATAAAAGGGTTTATTTATTTCTATACTAAATGCAAGTAACTTCAGGATCTAAGTGTCAACTGATATGACTGAAGGCAAAAAGAGAATTCAGTAGGATTAGAAGTTTATCTGGATATTAAGAATATATATCATTACAAAGCTAACCTGCCAAGCTATGATTTTTTTCTCCTGCAGTTAGTAAATATAACAAACAGCTTTTTGAAAATTTTGAGGTATTTTGAGGTATTTTGTCAACCTGAAGATTTAAAGGCACTCATAGAAAATCACTGAAAAATGAAATTGTACTGCACTTTCTGTCTCATAGTTCTACCTTACTGGCAATCTGAATCAAATAATTAGCTGATAAACAAAACAGGCTGGAAAACATATTTGTTGACAAATACTGCAATATTCAAATTTCACTCTCACAGTTCATTAGCAGAATAACCCCTTGGTGAAATGAAAAAAAAATCAAATCTACATACTTCAGGGTTTTCCATCATGCAAAGGTATTTCATTTTTTAAAACTATATTTACCCCACTACATTCAGTATTAGGATTATGCACTCTTCTGACTTCAGGGCTACCTTATTTTACAATGTCCCAGCAGAATTTAACTTGTGTTTCTAATAAAATGCTTGGCTGCTGGGTCCTATAGTTTTGCCTTCGTAAATATGTGCCAAATTCATCTTCCAGCCTTGAATCGACTTCCCCCTAAACTCACGAGGTGAGCTACTGCATGTCTAACTGATTTAAATTCAAAGTGAACAGCATGCATCCTCTGCAATCTGCATCTTTCTTACAGCTCATGCTTCCAAACCACGACAACTTCGAGACACCGTTTAAAAATGGAGGAAGCTATTTGAAAATAAATACTGCAGCTCATTTTACATGCCCAAGCCTGTGAAATACCTTCACTAATCTACCTCATACTTTCCATCTAACAGTTCTACCAGATTTGTTAAAAAGCAGATATGCAAATTTTAGGTTGAAGGGAGTTTCTTTCGGGAAGTTGAACATAAGGGGTAAATAAGACTCGATTGTAAGAAGACATTAATTCAACTGCAACGGCTTCGTAATTCAGAGTATTAGATTAATGCTTTATGAGCACATTATCTACAACTTAATGTAAATGCTGTAACAAACTGAAATTCAGAGATAGAGACTGTTCACAGGTTTGGCTTGGACCCCATCCACAGAAGCTTTATTAATCAGCAGAGAAAGTTTAGTCTAACCTTTGCCAGTCAGTTCAAGGTAGAGAAGCTTCCTGAAGGATGACATAAATGTCTTCCACCCTCGCAGACATCTAGCAGCTCCCTCTGCTCTAGCCATAGGGCTGGGTCACACCTTCCCATGTCACCTCATCACTCCTGATGTGCTAGGCCACCAGAGCCATGACCGAGGCATCACTGCTGTGGGTGCAAGAGCAAGCCAAGCTGAAAAGGAGCCTGCATCTATCACATGAAAAAAATCAAAAGCCAAAGCTCTGTATCACTGGTAATGGCCCCAAAGCACTGCAGGACATGCACACACTTCACAGCACAACAGCAGAGACATTCTCAAGCTTTGCCCTCTGTCCTGTCCATGCCAGCCAGAGCTCACCACATTCCCATCCTGCACCCTTTTACTTTTCTTTAGGCCACCACACACAAGGAGAACAGCTGAATCAGGAACAAGCAGAGAATTGCTTTTTAGCAACATTACAAATGTTAATCTCAACAAACCAACAAACAAAAACCTGGCATGGCAGTAATAGTGATAAAGCCACAGCACTTTATCATAATCCCATCTAGTGAGACAGGGAATTTTTGTCAATATGTTTCATGCTCAGAAAATGTACTGCTCAGCACTTTGACACTGAACTAGCCAAATACATTTTATTTCATTTTATTTTATTTTATTTTATTTTATTTTATTTTATTATTTTTTGTATTGTATTGTATTCTATTCTATTCTATTTTGGAAAGGTTCTTTTATTTAAAAGCACATCTTGGATCCAGACCAGTGTCCTCCCATAGAAACTCCCTGACTCATTCAAACAAGGACACATGTTGGTGCCCACATGAATACAGTGCACTGGGAGAAAGCAACAAGAATATGGGTAGAAGTCCTTGAGACAATTTTCAAGGACATGTACATGACAGAATACTAGGAACATTTTTAAAAGAATTTATCCACTGAGAGCCCTTACAGATCTGGCACAGAGACTTGGAATTATATCCCATTACAGGTTTACAGTGGAGATAAGTACGAGGCCTCCACAAGCAACCAGTATGAGCAGTCCAATGAGAAGGCAAATCTATTTGTAGTAAGGAGTTATGAAATAACTTACCATCTTCAAAAATATCTTCTGAAGCTGGATGGTGGGTGTCTGAGCAATGCCACGGAGTGTTAGGGTTTATGCCACAGGGCAGAGTGCAGCTCTCCTTGCTCTTCAGACATCCTCAGGGTCACATACCTCTGCGAGCACCTCACAAGTCTCTGGTCTACTCTAGATTTCATGCATTTACCCTTCTCTCTCCAAGGTCATCTTTCCATATCTCTCACAGCTTCTATAGACAACTTCCAGCCTTTCACTTTGCAGGTATTTTTATCTTGCATATCAAGCTTTTTTTAAAATTTCTTTATTATTTGATGAACTGAGAAGTTTTGTAAGATAAACTAACTTTCCTTCTATTGGCTGAAGAGCAATTTACACAAAGGAGGTTGGTTTTCTAAGTTCCACAGACTCTAACACATTACTTCCTTTTCTTTTTTTTTTTTTTTTTTTTTTTTTTTTTTTTTTTTTTTTTTTTTTTTTTTTTTTTCTGGATTCTCCACTAGCTTCACTGGCTAGTGATTTACTCCAACTATTTCCATGGGTGTCCTTCACCTTTTTTCACTAATTATAATTCGGTTTGATCTATCAACCTATCTGACTTTATCATGTTACTCCAAAGTTCCTAACAATCTTCAGGAGCTCTGAAACCTAAGGGTTTTTGTATTAGCTCAAATATTGTTAGGTGATTAATGAAAACTGTGAGTAACAGCACTCAAGAGAAGAGCACTAAGCAGCACATTCCTGTGGATGAAGCACCAATGAGGGTCAAAAGGCTACAAAACCTGGGGCCATTCTCAAGCCAAGTTTAGCAGTGGCAGAGGCAGGCTTACCACCCACTCTCAGTTTTATTCCAGTAACATCTAGTGGTGTTGTTCTATCAGTTACCAGTTACTCTAATGACATTTATTTTGCTTTTAACCCTTACTGAACTTGAAAAGTTCTTTCAGCCTCCAATGGTTCAAATGAAGGGAAAGGTCTTATTGTGCAGCTGTGCAGGGAGACACCGGGACAGCCTGGCTTGGACCAAAGGCTGTGAAAAGCTGAGAGTGTGGAATTTACTCTACAATGAAGCATCACCAACTCTCAAGCAATCAGCATTAGCCCTGAGAAACCACTCAATACCCTCCTGAGAAGGCTGTGGGACTGCAAGGAGGAAGCCCTGAGGACAGAGTTGCTGCTTGCCACAGGCCCACACTGGCAGCCCTCAGTGGGCTAGCAGCCTGCCACAGGAATACTTGTGTGAGATAGCCATAGCCTTTAGAATTGGGTAAGAAAGAATAGAAGGGAAGCGGTGTAAAATGTCACATCCAGACAAGAGAACAAAACAAAGGGGTTTTTTTCCCCCCTTACAGCAGGGAAAAAAATGTACTCACAGGAGCTTCTTATCCTTTCCTCCATCTTTTTTTTTTTTTTTTTTTTTTTTTTTTTTTTTTGTCCTTCTCAGGTTTCCTTCATGCAGGGAAATAATTCTCTCTCTGTTGACACCTATGCAACCACAGATGTGTCAGCTGACTGGGTGGAAAAGAAAAAAAATATTTACCCCCAGCATTTCTGGGATTTCTGCTGCATTGCCATTACTGCCGTGATTTATCGGGGCCTGTTACACTTTTTACCTTAAGCTTCTCAGTCACCCAAATTATTTTCTCTCAACAAACGAAAAATACCAGTGAGCTGCTCAAGTTTGAGGGAAAGAAGGCAAAGGGGAAATAAGAAAAGGGGTCTGTCCGTCCACTCACTGTGCCCCCCCCCGCAACATCTGCTTCTAAAATGGGAGTAATAAATGAGAGGAGGAGCAGACCACTGCTGATGGATGCCGAGGGATGCTGGAGAACGGCGGGGTACCTCGGGCACAGGAAGCACCTCCCCAGCCCCTCCTCGCCCACACGTCCGCAGCCCCGGCCCTGTCCCGGAGCCCCCTCGTCCCCCCGCCGGTGAGGCGGTGTAGCCGGAGGGGGGCGGGGGGCGGCGGCTGCAGAAATGCAGCCTCAGCAGGGAGACGAGGCTGTCAGCCTCCAGAGCACTTCCCTGCGAGGGAGCAGATAAGAGGGAAAAGGTGAATGGGAACACTTGTCACAGCAGATGGCGGCTTTGATTTGCAGAAGAAAGCGGGAGCGGGGCGGAAAATCGGGGAGGGGCGGCCGGGCCTGCCCGCCCGGTCCCCGCCGCTCCCCCCGAGCCCCGGCCCGCCCGGGATGCCGCACCCCCGCCCGCCCTGCCCGGGCGCCCCGGGACTTGGTGACCTTCCCCGCAGACCTCGCAAGACGAAGTGAGGGGCTTCGGGAGCTCTGGCCGCCTTATACATTTTATTAACGCTATGCTAATTAGCTGGAAAGCCACACATTGATTTTCTTGAAAGGATTCAAGGATCAAATAGCCATGAATAGAGCTGGCAAAACCTAATCTACTAATGGATTTAACTTAAGAGAAATATAAAGCTCAAATAAAAATATGATTATTTGGGAGCTACGTAACTAGTACTTATCTTTAAAATACTTTCACAGAATTTCTCTGTTCCACTNNNCTCTCCTCTCCTCTCCTCTCCTCTCCTCTCCTCCTCCACAGAGGGTGCCAGGAGGCTGCACAGCCATGCCAGGGGATTGAGGAACACGTGTCCCACGCTAACCAGGGCCAGCAGAGGCACCACAAGGCTCCTCCAGCAGACACCTCCACCTGATGTAAACCATCACCAAGCCCAAGATCCCTAGCCACGGAAAGGCTCCCACTGTGGCATGCACAACAAAAGAAAATCATCTAAAATACAAAGAAATGAGGCTTAATGGAAGAAAGAAGATGTCAGACAAATGCAGACAGGAAGGAAATATGAGGGAATAACAGGAAAATAATAGTCAGCTGGGCAGGCAGTCACTCCAGCACACCCACAAGCACTTGTTCAGTCTTTTATAGATACCATTATAAAAGACAGTTTGAAGGCGGGTTGGACAGCAATAATAAGGCAAGTTTGGATTTGGCTGCAGGGGATGCATCTTGAGCTCAAAATGCAGCAGGAAAGAAAACAGAGAGACACTTGTTTTAAGCTTTAACAATGCGACAGGGAAGAAAACACAGAGACCCTTGTTTGAAAATTTAACAAATGAGTAATAGACACCAGAAAATTGCCTCTACTTCCTGAGGTGGAAGTAGATATTTCATGACTACATAGGAGATGGTGAATCAGTGATGTTCTAACTGGGGAATCAGGCCTTGAAAACTAAGATATGTAACTGATTTCAATGCAGCATGGGAAGACAAGCAGGTGGGAGAGATCCCTCAAGACTGACTGGCATGGTCCACACAATAAGGCATAGAAAGTTTGGGATATCTGGGTAGATGGGTGACCTGGTAAACAGCATGTTCCCAGAGTTTCAGAAGGTCACAGAGCTCAAAAAGAAAATTTTAAAATCAAGACTACCAACTTCATTATGCAGAAAATTACACTGACAAATTACATCAGTCTTCTAGGCATAAATACAAACTAGCAGGTCTGAACCAAGATGCAGTTTGTGCAATGAACAAAGTCAAAGCTGGACTAAATGGAAACTGGTATCAAGTGAGCAGAAATCTCAAGTGTGAGTCCCCCCTGCCATTGTATTATAAAAGGGAGTACACAAGCTGCCTTCTGGATCTCTCTGCAAGCCATTTTCTCTCAGCGACTCAAGATGTGCACAGTTCACTAGTAAAAAAGATCATTATTTTAACTGTCAGCAACAGCCTCAGCCTGTGCTGCCATTCTGTCTCACACACCAGTAACAATCAAAGTCATCCAATTTGAAATTAGCTGCCAGTCCTCAGGACGTTGGGTGTGTCAGAACAAAATCAAGCAGAGCATCCCACACTGGGCTGGGTATTCAGTGCATCCTGAACACAAAGGAGTATTCTCTCCATTTTAGTTAACACAGTGAGCAACTTTACACCAAACCTTTCACATCTAGATGATATAATAAGGTGTGTTTCTATATTACTGTTCATGACATGCAATCGTTCTCCAAAAACTGGAGTTTGCTCCCCGTGTTTGTCTGAACTTCCCTGTGTTCATTGTTTTATTGATGAAACTCCTTTTAGCAACGAGTGGCTTCCATCAGATTGCACAGTTGCCAAAACTCTGAGGTGCAGGGATTTTATTTATTCACCCCAGCAGCAAAATTGCTCTTTGTCCCTCAAGAAGCAACACTGGCTGCACCATCACACAGCTCCAGGGCAATGCACTGCTCCAGGATGCCTCAGCAGAGAGAATTCACTTCAAAAGAGTTACACCAGCCCAAAATCTGAGCAAGGCAGGGCAGATCAAACGCCCTGGGTTCCTGATAATACACTTGTCACCTTGTAATGTAATCCATCTGTTTTCCATATATCAGACTCTCACAATACAGTATGCTTGGGCTCTCAGTGCAATTCTTGGACAACAGTAAAGCTCCAACCGCTACTTCCCCCTTTGAGCCACTATTTTCCTCCCAAAAATTCCGTTGGAAAAGTTGCCTCAGTCTTTCTCATTCCTGTAACTATGGCTAAAAGTGCATCCTGGGTGTGATAGCCCCAGCAGGCATCAAATAGGTTTTGTTCACTGCAGCAAGGAGACTACCACCTTTAAGACAAACTCTAGGCAGAGCATTTCCAAACAGGAAACTTCACGACATTTATAGTCTGCACCCACCTAGTTTATGGCCAAGAGGTTCTGTCATGTGATTAAAAAAAATACACGTATTTTGATATTATTAGAGGGTTATTTCATTGTTTCTTTTCACAGATGGCTTGTGGTGCTCACAAAGGGACCATCACAGTTCTGGAAAACAATGCCATGAAAACGGTCATGTTGTTCAGCAACTGTGACTCCTATTTCGTGGGACTTCAGGTTTTGCAGACATTTGGCTTTCTCAGGCTCAATCTAAATCCAGGTTTTGGAAGACAAGAGCTGACTGCACATGAAATCAAAACGATAATGGTGGCAGGAAATAATTGGGGGAGATGGCAAAAGTGATGCTCGCCATCTGGATGGAGGGAAGCCTTGCCCTTTGTTGCCCGGCTGGAGAAGGCCTCCTGGATTTCCAGATGCTTTTGAATGTTCCAGTGGCAGCAGGAGCTACGAGTGTTTATTTCCCCTTCTCCTATCTGCTTGGTGAGGAGATTTCAACCTCTTGTCCTGTTGGACTGTGTCGCCATTGTCTGTGCTTTTCTCATCTCCAGACTGGATCACTGCCATGTGGTCTGCTCAGCTCTACGTCTGAGGACCACTCAGAAACTTCAGCTAATTGCCGTATGCAGCTGCCTGCTTACATATCCACATTTCAGACACAAACCATAGAGCGCAGATGGCACACGGGCTGCGCCAATTTTCAGTGCATTTCCAGGTGCAATTCAGGCCTTAGTTTCTAAATCTCCTTGTGATTTGAACCTGCTCGTCCCACAGAAACTACCTCTGCCTACAAACACTAGGTCCACCGTGGAGATAAGTCAGTGCCTTTGAACTGGGAGTCCTTAGAACAACACATTTGGAAACGGCTTTGTTTTTGGTTTTTTTTTCTCAGCAGAAGAAGGCCCACACTCTTGAATTTACTTTCTTGTGTGGCAAACCTTCAGGGCACATTGCAAAACTTGTCTCTTTTGTTAAGCTTTAGTTTAAAATATTGGGGTGGGCTGAGAAGGGGAGGTTTTGATGAGGACACTTTTACTTTCATTGTTGTCATGGCAGTAGGAATTCAGTAAGGGAATATGAGGTTTGATTTGTTTTTATTTTAACTGCAGCTAAAAAAATCTAAGATTGTGCAGAGCACAAATGAAATCAAATAAATAATTGGAATTGTTTCAGGCCAGTGCTGCTTACTGGAGAGATAGGGAAGGAAAGACTAGAACACTATATTTTCAGAAAGGACTAAGTAGGTATGGCCAAACAAAAGGGATTTAAACAGGCTACTTCCCTTAGCTCAAGCTATGGGATGCCACTGATAAGTTCCTTGTAAGGGGATTCTTGAGGTCTCATGCCCTTCAAGCTCACATTGAGAGCTCACTGCAGTATGTGACTGCCATTGGTCTAGAGAGGAAAGGACAGAGACTCTGACCAAGATACACAGAAAAAGAAGAAAGGAAAAAAAAAAAAAGGAAAAAGAAAAAAAGAGAAGAGAAGAGAAGAGAAGAGAAGAGAAGAGAAGAGAAGAGAAGAGAAGAGAAGAGAAGAGAAGAGAAGAGGAAAAGAAAAGAAAAGAAAAGAAAAGAAAAGAAAAGAAAAGAAAAGAAAAGAAAAGAAAAGAAAAGAAAAAAGAAAAGAAAAGAAAAGAAAAGAGAAAAGAAGGGGAAGGGGCACCAAAAAGGCCTGGGGTGCAAAAACAGAACACAGAGAGAGACCCCAAATTCTCATTTGTCAAAAAACTATCCTATTTTTCCTTTTCATCAGATTTTAGTCCCCACTTTGTGTAACCATCTCTGCTCATTTTCTCAGGTTCTTTTCAGCTGGGTTCGAACATCACAGATTTGAACTGAGCAGTCAAACTAAATAATGCTTCCAGAGCAGAAATTAAAAATCCTAGAAAGAAGAGAAGCAGATTGCTGAAAATATCCAGATGATAGAGCTGATTCTGACACACACAGGTAAATAGATTGTGATTTCTCAAAGCATTTCTTTATGTAACTCCACAGTCTGGAAACACATCTAATCATTTTATGGACACTTGTATCCTTTCTAGCTAGAGATCTGTGTATATTTTTATTGAATAAACCAGCTATAATTCATGATTGCTTTTGGGTATGCAATGACAGTTATAGTGTTTTGATTTCTGTAGCCATGTGTGGCAGAGCTTCTTGCCTAGAGCTTACAGGACAAAACCATGGACAAAACACACTGCAGAAGTCACTCCAAGGCCCAGGAAGGGAGAGAAACCCAGGGCCTCAAAGCATGTAACAAGAAAAGAGCAAGATATGTCAGCTCTTTGGAGTTGTGCTTTCTTTACCTTAGAAAAGCTTTGTTGAGGGAGTCTCCAGTGGTATAAAGAGAACTGAAAGCTGCCTTAAACAGGCAGCAGAAGGTTTGGTCTTTTTTGCTGTGATGAGGATTGGCATAGTTCTGGGAAACAGGTTTACACCATCTGCTTTCCCCTCTGGTTCAGACGAGAGGCAAAGGACAGGAATGCCATGCACCACTCTTGGCAACGTGATCTACAGGAGACCAATTTAAACTTCTGCCAGTAAAGTGTTCATACTGCTAGATCATCATGGCTTCTATCATCCTGTACATGGCTATGTCTGTAACCACACCGACAGAGCGGGGTAAAGGTATGTATCCAGGTATGTATTCATATTTTGTGTTCCAGGCCTTTTCAGTTTTTGTGGGAGTTGAGTAACACTGTTTTATTATTAATTTTTGGGGGTTGGTTGGGGTTTGTTCTTTGATTCTCTTGTTAGCTCTCTTTAAATGCTGAAAAATTTCTCAGTTGCACTAACTCCATTGCCAAATGTCACAAGTTAGTCACCAATAATCTCAACATCTTCAACAGGTTCTTCCTTAAAGTTAGCTCCAAAGTTGGTTTGCTCTTCGAACTCCAGGAAGAGAAGTCTGGGTTTGTAACTGTTTTTATATGTGCAGCTCTCCATCCTAGGGAACCAGTGTGATATCACTAACTCAAATTTACTTTATCATGAGTTCACGTCCTACAAGTCCAGAACTCAATGGGATGAAAGGAAGCAAAAAAACACTGCAAGCTGGACTTGTTACATCAAGAACAGAAAACCAGCTCTACATTTTGCAATCAGAGTACATCTTGCCCATACAGGCTTCTGTGAAAACTTCCACAGAGGTACCCAGGACAAGGCAGGACAAAGGCAGAAGGCATTTCCTGCACTGAGGGGATTGGCATCTGCACGACACTGAGGACTGCAGCTGAGAAATGACACCTACCAGACAAAGTCATTTTGGGTGCTGCCTGAATCACCCTCTTTAGCAAAGCAGAATTGGAGAGGCGCTGCAGAAGGGAAGGCTGTTGCTTGAAAATCTCCAAGTCCCACTGTGTGCCAAGAGGCACTGTCAGGAGCACATGAAGCAGGTAGGGCAGGAGGCTTTCCTGGGGGGCAGAGGACACTGCTTGAGATGCAGGTAGCCTGGTACAGCTAGACTTGCCAAAGCCATGCTCCTGCACCAAAACCCTGACTGCCACCCCCAAGCCAGAGCAAGAATGGACTTCCCCCCCTGGAAATATTATAGCTTTGGCAAGAGAGGACCTTGTCTGGAGGTTGGTATGAGTCAATTGTGAGGGTCTTTTGTGTGTGTGCACGTACATGTGTGTGTGTGCATTTACAGAGTGTGCTGTCAGGGACTGATTTTCAATGATGCAAGTCTCCTCTAACTGATAACACTCTAAATAACAGGTGAGTGACTCCTGGCAAGAAGGAGATTGTCTGACCTCATTGTTTGCCTTTTTTCCCCTCTCTTTGTTCTTCACAAATAAAGGTTTTTTAATAAACTGAAAGGTCCTCCGCTCCTGCCTGATGATAAAATGAAAGGAACCAGTGAGGTATGGTACAACGTGGCAGCAAAAAAAGAGAAGCTCATCAGAAAATAACAAAGGTGCAAGTTAAAGATAAGGCAGCTGTCAGAGATTAATCCTGCTGGCCTGATTGTTTTCTTTAATACCAAGGCCTGCAATAGCAAGCGATAAGTTTGCTGAGTAATTTGGTTTTTGGTGAGGAAATAAAATTCAGGTAGGCCTCATAATTGATTTCCTTTTCTTTAGTTTTCTAAACATTAAACAAAACAAAACAAAAAAACCTCAACCTCTGCTTTGACTACACTTTCCTTTTGTCAAATTTGCTCCAAAACTGTGTGCTTTTCCCCAGCCTAGGTCTGCAGGAAGACAAATGCAGGGAGGGCAAAGCACCCTTTCCTTCTCCAGCATCCTCCTGGGAATACTTTTTTTTCATCCTAAGGACTAACTGCATCTCTTGGACATGACAAATTCTGCCCCTTTTTTACTTCATTTTACTGTCTGAAAGAGGGCAAAATGTGAGGTGGTGGGAAAGTGAGGTGGAGGGAAAAGGAAATTTCAAAAGAAGGTAGGTGCTGCCTGTCACCAATGGGTTACCTGGTACCTGGACATGGCACTGGTCATGATCTGCAGAGGGAGAAGTGCAGTGGTACTTGGGGTACTCATGGGGCTGGGGAAAAATCTTTGCTGTCAGGCTGCAGAGGTTATCCAAGGGAGTCACTCTGGGGCTCACCACAGCAGCACATGGGTCCTCCTGTCTGGTCCCTGGCCCTGGATGTGGAAGGAGGAAGAGTAGCCAGCAGGAAGGGTTATGTACCAAGTCGTGCTGGTGAAGATCCACTCCTCACCCAAACCTTCCTCCTTTAGGGGTGCACACATCCAGCTGTCGGGAGACCAGGCACTCCACATGCAGCAGTTCTGGGAGGAAGCAAGAGAGAAGAGAAATTGAGGGAGGGAAATCTCTCTAAATCAGGAGGTTTGTCACAATGAGGCAGAGCTGCTCTCAAGTGAGAAAATGACCCTGAGAGAGAGAGACAGCGGGAGTGTGAGTGTGCATGTGTGTGTGTGTGTGTGCGTGTGTTGGTGCACGTGTGTGTGAGCAGGAGGCAGCAGAGCCTTGGTTATCGTGACAAAATGAACAGCCCCCGGGATGCTCACCCAGCAGCTAATTTCTCATCTTATCTATTATGTGAATGAGATGGGAAAACAGTTTCCTGTTTTTCACAGATATCACTAACACGAAAGATACAGAATAAATTCCCTTGAAGGCCATGCAGCCAGATCCAGCCACAGACTCATTTGTTTCAATGGAATGAATAAATGCAGTTAGGAACTGCCCATTGATGGGGAAAAAAGTCTGTAAAGCTTTCTGTAGAAGCAAACGTGCTGCCACCACCTCCAAAACAAATGAAGAGCTTGGCGCACACTTTCTCCTCGTCCATTGGCAGCACACATGCAGATGCAGGCTTTTGCAATACACAAGCACACAGTTAAACCTTGCCATTTCCCTTGTTAAAAACAGGTATTTCTAGTGTTATAATGCAGCACCGGTGCCACTTGAAAAGAGAACCCACTATGAAGGACTTCTTTGCCCCTAGGGAGCTTCTAAGGGTCTTACACAAGGTGTAAGAGCAAGAACTGATGGGTGTGCTGAGCCACCAGCCCTCAGCACACCAAGTTCAGGGTGAGGATTTGGAAAGAGTGCCATGCTAGGGTCAAACATAGGCACCAGACCAGCTATAGTAAAGCCAGACTGTCATGAAAGAAGGTCATACATCTCTTTTAAAGCATAGACTCACAGAAAAACCTATGGGAACAACAAACAAAGAAATTTCTGTGTGTATGTACAGGCAGTCAGTGGCTGCAACTACAGCTACACAGGCCGGTGACAGAACAGAAAGTGTAATACCCTGTTAGCATTTTCCAGGCCAATTCTGCCTATTTTGTGTTGATTTTCATCTCTTTGCTTTTCCCAGCAGAGGGAGCACCGGGCCAAAGTGCTGTGGGGCGGCGACCCATAGAAGGCCACTTCAAAAGTTTCCTTTGTCTTGTTTTTCCTCCGTCAAAGGCACAAATGGAAGTAGGGGGCAATGGCAGGACCCGGCCTCCTTGCAGACTGGGCAGCTTCTCAAAGACCAGTCCCATCCCAGCCCCTGGCAGGAGGGAGAGCAGGGCTGGGCAGGAAGAATGGCTTTTGACCACATCAGGGTAGGATATGCACAGCTACACTGCACCATGCACAGGTACCCCTCTGTGCAATGGGCCCTGACCTCCACTCCCAGTGCCCCACCTGCTTCCCTGCTTCTTAAATTTTAACTCTTGTCTCTCCTGCTCTTTTATTCCTGCCCTAGGGGCAGCGGGAGCTTTCTGCACTCCCTCAGCCTCTTACCCTAAGTACATCTTCTGATCCACTGTAGCTGGGGGAAAATGGATATGTACCTGTCCCCTGCAGCAAGACTGGGGCTTGACCCACAGCCCACGTGAGTACCAAGTGTGTCAGGCATCCTTGCCTGCTGCCTTTCCATTGCTAGCAGAGGATGAATCCATTTGATGAATCCAGATGATGAATCCAGATGACGAATCCAGATGATGCCCAGCATGTACCTTAAAGAGGTGGGTAAATAGCTCACAAAAAGAAGATAGAAAAAGAGAAGTGGGAAGTGGCAGAAGAGAACCCTGAAGAAGGTTAAAAAAAATGAGAAGAGACAAGTCTGGTACTTTAGTACACTAAAAAGAGATGCTTCAGTTACACTGCAGCAAGGCATTAGAGTAGGAGAAATGAAAATAAATTCAGCCTACAGTCCTAATGAAGTAAATTCCAGAGTGGGCTGAGACCTTAACTGATATAAATGAGGATCATTATCTTCACTCTGCTATCCTGCTCAGCACAGGGCAAGGAGTGCAGAGACAGGAGGGGACAACCAAGGATGAGATGAAGTACAGCCCTGCCACCCTGCTGCTGTCCTGTGATGAGGGGTCTCATGCAAAGGGCCAAGAGCAGCACTCTTTGAGAACTGTGCAGGCCATCTGCAAGCCTCAGCCATCTTGTAGTTCAACCCCAGCTCTTGGTCCAGTCAGGAGGAGGGCTTCTGGATGCCAGGCTGGCAGTCTGGCAGGAGGAGTGCTGGGTCTCTGGAGGGATGGGTTGTGAGCAGCTCTGTGTTGTTCCCATGTGTGTCCTGACAGGACAGCAGCAATATCAGCCACCTGTGGGAGAGGCTTCTTTGGTTTCAGCCTTCTTCCTCTGCCTGGCAATGCCTACTCAGCTGTCGGGGTCAGTCCTGGCGCCCTGGAGACTGGGGTGAGCACCGTGAGATAAGAAACAGCAGGTACTAAACAAAGTGCTTTTCACCTGCCCGTGATTAGTGTTTGTCCCCAGGGTGAGTGAGGTGGACACAGTTTTGATGCTTCCTGCTGTTGTACAAAAAAAACCCCAAAACAACAACAACAACAAAAACAAACCACCAAGCAAAAACCAGCTATGCAGCGGTGCGAAGCAGAGCAGCACATCTGCTCAGCAAAGCAGGTCCCAGGGAACAAACCTCCGCCCCCATCCTGCCAGTGGGATGCAGACTCCTCGGTGCAGCCAGAGAGGTTTCAGCCGCCTGCTGCGGCTGCGCGGCCCCGCCAGGCTCACCTGGGAGCCCACCTCTCCCACCAGCCATCCATCTCCTCCTGGCAGCAGCGCGGGGCCGCTCTCCCACAGACCCGTGATTTATGTGGTGCGGAACTCACCACCATCAGAAATTAAAATGACCCCAAGATTTGCCACATCCAACATTAAACCTAGAGCCTTGCTGCCCTGTCTCCTAACCTTGTCTTCTTCTGATCTCTCCTTCAGCTCTTTCCTCTCAGAAGGAGCGATGATAGCTACACAGAAATACAGCAGAAGCTTTCTCTTGGTACTCTCCATCACCGTATTTACATGTTAATATTTCATATCATATTTAATATTGACATCATAAATCCCTCTTGGCTTGGCTCGGTCAGGTATGACATGTAAGTAGGCAGTGACTTAGTTTCTGAGTATTAACCCCTAATGAAAAGAGCTGGAGCCCAGGTAGATCTGAGAAAATAAAGATACATTAAGATAAATTCACTGGGGCATTAAATCAAACTCTTAACAGGATGTTTCATTTAACATTTCTCTAAGACCCAGGCAAAAGCCTCTCATCCAGAATCAATGGAAACATTTACCTTACATAAATGTCTCTGCTGCAGATGCAGGGTAGTGGCAACAGAATTTAAGAGTGAAATTCTAATGCAAAACTGAAGCCTTTACTCAGTTTAATCTCTTTAGCAATGATCTTGATAAAAATCTCATTAAAAAGATACTGGAATTAAATAAAAATTAGTTAGGTGCTTTCAATCCAGAACACGTTGGCATTTTGAGGTCAGATTTTTAAGTTTTGAAATGATATTTGAGAATCTAATGTCAAAATGTTTTTAGGTGGTTTATTTTGGGGGTTGTACTATTTGTATTTCTTATCAGGATAGTTCTAATAACTGACATCAAGGAACACCATAAAATTGTAATAATTAGCTTCCAAATTAAATAAATGACCAAGTGATCTACTTCTGAAATGCTACGAGGCAAATTTCCAAAAGTGAAATTTCAGAGAAAATATTTAAGCAAACATATTTCTGGTTCAAACAGGGTAGAAATAACAGACCCAGTGAACTGAAAACTCAGTCTCAGCCATCTGTGGTGGAGGCTTGCATCTGAGCACTGCTCCCAAGCAGGCAGGCAGCGTGTTTGCTTCTCTCTGAGGATGCAGGCGAGCATGCATTGGGGTAGGAGGTCCTCTGCCTGACCTCTACCAGCCTGGTCTGTGGGGCTCTTGGAGAGGGAAGGGGGTGCAGGAAGATGGATAGGAGCTCTAGCAATCCATTTGTTAAAACAATCCCCCTTCAGTGTGCAGGACAGCAGCATGCACAATGTGGCTTTTCGCATGCTAGAAAACCAATCCAGATGCTCATTTTCTCCACCATGTCACAGCAAATGAGTCATCTTCAATCTAAGCCAGACCTGGAGACAGGGGTTGGACCAGAATTCACATGAGATTTTGTTTATCTTCATTTTTGTCAGGCTGGACCACGGAGGGTTGGAGTTGGGTGGCAGGTTTGGTTTTTCACATCACTACGTTTGTGTAGCTCCAATGTGGTTTCCTCGACTGCTTCACAGTTGGGTTAGCGACATTTAGACAAGCACAGCGAAATGCAAACTGCTATGAAGCTACTACATCAAACAAACTCATTTTGCCCTGAAAAACCCTTTTTCTTTGTTGTGCTCCGGGGAGAAGCCATTCACAATATTTATCATAATCCAAAGGGTTATGATAAAGGTGCCAAGCCCTTCATAAGCCAAGTACACCCTGAGTCAGGTCCACAAGTGTCTCAGGTGAGGTGGTATCCCTTCCTTTTCCAAAGCAGTGGCAGCTGATTTCCCTTTCAGCACACACACCTCCTCAGCACGTGCAAGCTCCAGGGTAGGTTGTATCCAAATCATCCAAAACTACAGCTTTGAGAAGACTCTATAAGAGCTACATCTTTGCCTCATCAAGGGAGGAGCTGAGTTATCCACCTCTCCCACCACACACTGGTTTCAGCCAGTCTGGCTGCTGTGCCAGGAGCAGGCTAGAGGATGGCTGTGGCTTCCCTGGAGCTCTTTCCTAAGGAACTCATTCCACCCCACAAGCCATCCCAAAATGAGTCCTGTCTGGCAGGTGCCCCTGGAGCAGCTTCAAAGGTGCCATGCCCTCAATTCCCCTCTCCTTTGGGGAAGCAGCTGGATCTATCCTGCCTGAAGGTCTCTTGATACTGAATTTCACTGCTGGGGAATTTTTGGTGAACCAGGTGCCCAAACCAAAAAAGTCACAGAGACAATGATACAGACATCCCAAATATGGTCCTCATCTCCTCAGATGTGATTTTGTTCATTTAAATACAATTTTCTTTTGTTTTCAAATCTGGAACAAAGATGATTTCAACACAAGGAGTATGCCTAAGCAGCACCAAAAAGAGAAGGAAGGATTGGCTTTGGGAATGACTGGACAGAAGGACCCAGCATTGCTATTTCATTTATTACAATCTGCATGATTTTAGGGAGGACATGGCAATTAACAAACATAAGAAGACCAGAACTCTGCCCTGAGGAGCTGGTTTAGCTTAAATTAGGCAGACCCAGCACAAACAAGTCTGGGTAACAAGAACATCTAGAATTTAAATAGTAAATATTAAGCAAAAAATATCAACTAGTGCTCGAGGCCATAAGTCATCCTTTAATTGACAGCAGTTCAAAGGAAAGCTTCCCAGGGGTGAGCCATTTCATAACTGCCTGCTGTGGGATTCTCCTCTCTCCCCTCGAAGCAACTGCTGGCCATAGGCTCGGAGCTCCGGGCTCAGCTGAGCCCTCTCTACTGACATCTGACCTCTCCTCTCAGGTCTGACCACGCAGGATGTGGCTCCCCAAAAGGTGTTGCCAAAAGGGAGAGAAGGCTGGTGGAAAAGTGCACCCAACTGCAAAATACTGGAGAAGGGGTCAGGGTGGAAAAGCCTGAGCCAGTCATGACTCAGGCCCTGGACAAGGACACTGGAAATCTGGATTTCATCCAAGCCTTGACCTTGGACAAGTTCCTCTGTCTCCATTTGCCTGCTTCCACTCCCAAATGTCACCTGCCTTCATCACGCTGTTTATAAAACTCTTTGGGGCAGCAACTGGCTCTTAGTCTTGTGCAACACTGCTCACAACAGCATCCTAGTCCTCCCTCAAGTCTGCTGGCATGGATCTAATGAAAAAAAAAGTGAGAGAAAAAAAGGTGCAAATACTTCAAAATCTGTAAAAATATTCAAAAGACAGGCAATTGAAGGGAGTTCAAATGAACCTCAACTAAAGATCTGATTTCCAGTGCTGCTACTAATTATTAGAAATAAAAAAAAAACAAACCTGGCTTTGAATGATCAATGAACAATGGCTAGAACACATTTTTCACCCGAGAAGGCTGGAGAATTTCACATTGAATACATCTCAGTTGGGAAAAAAAAAAAAAAAAAAAAAAAGACATTTTTCAGAATTTTCTCTCCTTTTGGCAAAAATTTGCCATCATTTTAACAAAATTAGCATGGACTGCTGAGCGGTTTTGCTCTCTGGAAAAAAAAAGACTGCTTTCAGTAAATTAAATATCTCAAGAGTTATCCTGCTAACAGATTTCATTAAAGGCTACTATGGCCTATTTCACAAGAAATAAAAAAAAAGTCTGTTCTGGTCCCTACACAATGAAAATAACTTAAGAAGTTCAAAATTTGACGAGGCTGTTTTCCCAAGTTGAGGCCTGCTCTATTTTTCACGCAGCGTTGACAAGAGCAAGATGAGAAAGAAATGCAGTTTCCATCATCTATTCAATCTCTGGCCCCTCTAACGATTAGCAAAAGCGCCTGTTTCACTGGTGTTTTCTTGTTAAATAGAAACTCTTCCCATAGAAACACAACTCAAAACCATCAAATAATTCCACAACTGACAGATGGTAACAGCCATCCATGCAGCCCTCAGCTGGTTTTAGCCAGAGAAGTGGAGGTAAGAACTGCTGTATCATGATCAAACCCTGTACACCTCATCCATCTTTTAGGATTTCCTCTCTGAAATAAAGGCACAAAAAAGCTGCAGTCACACAACTCACTGGTAAAGCCAGCTTATACCCATTGCTTTGCTCTGCCTCGAAATTAATTTCTTAACTAGGAATTAATTTTTTAAAAAAATAGGGATATAGGATTGTCTCCTTCTGCTTCCCCCTAACTGAATCACACAGCATGCAGAAAAAGATGAGCAGCAAGGTGAGAACATTCAATGGCTCAGTATGGTTTTTGAAATCCAGATGAAGCTGTTCCCCACCACAGGAAAGATTTATCAGCATTGTCCTGTTTTTTTGTAAAACGATTTCTTCCAGAGCAGGAAAGCCAGGAAAAAGCCAAGGGGCATAGGGATGAACAAGACTGTGAGGGAACCTACCATTCATTGTCTCTGTGCACTGTTACAGCTTCAGCCTGGCAAGCCACTTACAACCAGTAATGGTCACTCAACAGCCTCTTTGGAAGCAATTCATGGCCTTGGTCTCATGGCTGAGACAGGTAACTTCAGCTAACACCAACTCTGGCAGGCTTAAAGCTGTGTCCAAGCATCCCAAGGGATGGACCAAATGAAAATCCTGCATGCAAGGTGTGAGATGCTTCCAGAGGGGAGCAGTGCATGTGAGGGAAGCTGCCCCTGCTGCTGTGCTGGCTTTGTGTACAGAGGATTTTCCTTTCCTTCCTGGGACTCCCCACCCTGCTGCTGCCACACTCATTGAACTCACAGGAGGTGGAAAAGCAGTGCATTACACAGAGGTTAGCTGGCCACGAACCCTCAGCCTCGTCCCTCAGAGATGTTTAGCCACCTCAGGAAAATGGCTAAAATGGACTTTGGGTGCCACTCTCAAAGGACCTGAAAGAAAAGTAAACATTTGCAAATGCTCCTAGCTAGCATTTTCAGGTTAGAAACACAAGCAGCCATGGAACACACATAACATTACAAAATGCCCTTCACACCATGTCACCATCCAGCCCCTTCTGTACCTCACCTGCACTTCCAGAACAGCCTTCATGTATGCATGCAGTGCAAAAGAAGTTTGAACTGAGGAAACTCCCATGTAAACTACCCTAAAAAAATTCCTTCGATACACTGGTATTTTCTAGCTTCTACTACAGCGACTCTCATGGAGCTGTGACATTCAAGGCAGATTTGTTTGCAGCACTCAGATATATCATTATCTGCACAATTTTTCTTGTGAGACTCATTTTTTCCCCTGCATTATTGAAATGCCTGCACTGTACTCCTGCCCTTGCCTTAATCTTCGGGGCACGAACACAAGTAAAGTAAGCAAGGAAGAGTCCGTCATGATGTGGAAATAAAGGGCAAGTAGTAATAGGAAAAGGGAGAACAGTTTTAAATTAAATGAGAAGGGATTTAGGTTAGATATCGGGAAGAAATTCTTTACTCAGAGCATGGTGAGGTACAGGAACAGGTGGATGCCCCATCCCTGGTAGTGCTCAAGGCCAGGTTAAATGGGGCTCCGAGCAACCTGGTCTGGTGGAAGGTGTCCCTGTCCACAGCAGGGGGCTTGGAAAGAGATGATCTTTAAGGTCCCTTCCAACCCTACAAATTCTGTGTCTCTTTGAAATAAAATATGAAAAAGAACACATGCAAAAGGAAGGAAAAACCAAACAAAACACAACCTGAGGTTTTACAAAAAGGCGCATAAATTGTCTTTGGGGCTGAAGGAGAAAGAAATGCATTTGCCTCATCCATTTATGTGCAAGCTGCAGGATTTTAGCCATTTCACTGATAGAAAATATAGCTGCATTAGTGGTTGGCAATACTGAGAACACCTTCTCATCCCTAACCTGCTAGGAAGCTGAAGGTCTGATCGCTTTTGGGCACAGAAAGAAAACCTTCAGGGTTTATTTTAAACACAGCGGAGAGCCAAATACTTCTATGTTTCCCTGCGGGGGAAAAAAAGCAGGAAAGAAAGGGGAAAGTATCCCGGATCCGAGCGCTCTGCCCTCGTTTTCCTTCGGTTTCGCAGCCGCCCCTGCAGAACCGCTGGGTTTGGGCCGCCAGCTGCCGAATTCTTGGGGGACACTGCCCCCTGCTGGGCGCTGCGGGCGCTGCGGGCCCCCGCCCGCCCCCGCGCTGCCCCGCGCATCCCGCCCGGCCTCGGACACTGCCAGGGATGCGGCGCCCCAGCTTCTCCGGGCAACCTGTGCCTGTGCACCGCCACCCTGGCAGTCAAGGATTTCTTCGTAACAGCTAATCTAGACCTACTTTGCTTGTTTAAAGCCATTGCCCCTTGTCCTATCACTGCATGCTTTTGTAAAAAGTCCCTTTCCAGCCTTCAAAGTCGCTCTCTAGCTTTCAAAATGGAGTCCAGGAAGGGTCAACTTTTCATCGCATCAGTCCTGTTCACTCTGTTTGATTCCCTTCACTGCAATACCACGCCTGAAGACTTAGCAGGATTTGGGTTTATTAACTCAATTTAATTACGGTAAGGTTCCTCAGAGTGACCAACGGATGGATGTGTGGTCATTTCCCCCACTTCCTACTGCACTGCTGACCCATTTTTCTGCCTAACTATGTACATATGGCTTTGGTGTGTCTGTCTTAGGGCAGCGGGCTGGGAGAGGCGGTACCCCTGGAAGCACAGCCCACTGCTTGGGGTAGGCCGTGGGTGATGTCCTCCAGCGGCTGCCTGACAAGGTGGGCAAAATCCTGCCACCAGCTGTGACAGCCCAATCAGGCACAGGAGGCCTGGACTAGGAGCACTAAAGCAAGAGCTCTAAAGAAACCCTCTGAGTGTTTGTGTGTGTGTGTATGTGTGTGTGCAATTTCCATAATAATTGTGTCTGTTGTCTGCAGACATGAATTCATTACAGCAGGAGGTAAGAGAACAGCCAGCCTCAATATACATTTCAAATTCCTTACTACAGCCTTGATTTATAAGGCACAACCTGAAACACTGACTAGCTCGTTGCCTCTCAGTGAACTGAATCTAGCATGATAGTTGAGAGGACAGAAAAACAAATGAACAAATTTTGTTCTTAAAACACTCCATCTCTCTATTTTTTATTTTTAAGAGTTGCTAGCTGTATCCTGGGTATCCCCCTGCTTCTCCCACTCCACCCCCCTCCTTCCTCCTGTGCATGCTCCATCGGCACTTGCATTAATCCGGGCCCGAAAGTACTAAATTGATTCACAGTAACGCAGGCACCCAGGGGCAGAATATTCCAGGAACAAATGAATTAATCATCTCAGAGCCTCTGTGCTAACCCACATAAAAGCCCACTGCCCGGAGTGGTGGTGATGAGGGGCTCAGCCTGGCCCCTCAGCTGACCACACAGCACCAGGTCCCACAGCAAGCACCCATGCCACTGGACACGCACGTGGAGGCTGCCAGGCACAAGCCCGTGTGAGACAGTGCTCTTTGAAGAACTCCAGCATGGAGGAATTGGTCTAACAGGGAATCCTGCAGAAAGAGAGAGGTCTGCAGTCATTATGAACGGACCTTCATGGCAACAACAACAGGAAACAGAAAATAATGTTTTGCAATTAGGGCCCGCAGCTGCCGCAGCGCCGGCTGTACACAGGTGCGGCTGTTACAGCAATGAATAGCACACACTAAAGGTGCCATCCACATGGCAATAACACCAGGGCTGAAAAGGTATTTCCATTTGCAGCCTGATGTTGGGAAGGAAAAAAGCACAGTAAGTAGGCTGTCTCTCAGCCACCCAGGCCTCAGCTTTATCTGGAGCACCAGGTGGGCAGGTGGGCACTGGCACAGAAGCTCCTTTCACCATCTGACTGGGGAAACCAGGTAATGTCTGAGTTGAGACCATGAGGCTTCAGCCAATCGAAAAACTGGCAGGCTTTATGCCTTCTTTGTTGTGAATAGAAAGCTTTTAGAAGTTTTTCCCTTCCTGTTATTTAAAACACCCAAAAGGTTCTTGAGAGTAGGGGAAAGGCATGAATCTCTCTTCTGGTCTCTTTCACACAACACTCTGGCAGTGCCACTCCGCCAACTTCAGTGGCAGGGTCTCTTACTGGTGGGAACGAGAGACAACTAGACACAGAAAGAACACAGTGGGACCCATCCAAAAATATTTTGCCCTTTTCCCCCACCCCTGTCCCTGTGTCAGCCCCATGCAGCAGCAAGGGGGCCTGGACAACCTGACCTCCAGAGGTTCCCCCAGCTTCAGTTATGCTGCTTCTGTGACCTACCTCTGGTGCAAAGTGGCTTAATCTTGTTTGGCTCCATCGTGATCTGTTGCAGCTCTCAGCCACTCTCCAGTGGCATAGATCTGTGACTCCAGGGACACAGGATGGTTATTTCTCTGCAGTCTGCTTTGACCCCCTAAATCTTAGAGACAGATCTTAGAAAGGGAGAGGGAATCACAGACTTACCAACCCCTTGCAGCAAACCAAACATTTTACAGACTGTTTTACCCCACACACATCCTTTCTTTCATCAGAAAGGGGAGCTGTTTCAAAGACACTTCGCAGAGAGCTAAGATAAAAGTAGAATAGGGGTTATCCAGTCCAATCAGGCATCCTGCCCCAGGGTGAGCTTTTATTTTTCTGATGTGTAGGCCACTAAACATTTTTTCACTGGTGGTGAAGATGTCTAAATCACAAATGTAAGGCTAGCATCAGGTTTGCCTTTTCCTCATGGAGGTCTTGGTGACTGTCCATAGACCCACAAGCGTCCACAAGTCACAGACCCATGGCTTTGTGTGCAGCACATGCAGCTGTCACAGGTGGACAAGGGTGTCCTCATCCCCCCCACCTCTGCCAATTCTGAGCCCATGCTAAGGTCTGTGTTGTCACAGAGCCACATAATTTAAAGCTAATGTGAGTAAATAAGTCCACCATGAACTGCACCCTTTCGACTTGCAGTCCAGACACAGACCTAAGGGGTTTTTTTCTTGTTTTTTTTTTTAATTTGCATAGGAAAATCAAATCACTTGTCACCTCAGCCTCACTGCTACCCACCAGCTTCAGCTGGGCTTTTTTGGAATGAGCCAGTTGAGCATGGAGACACGAGTGTGAGGCTCAGGACTGCCCTGCTGGGATTGCCTCACCCAGCACAGCATGGGACAGGGCTGTGACATCCAAGGCATAGCTCTGTCCTCTGACCCAGGATGGAAGCTCAGGAAGGGTCCGGATGTTTTCAGACTGAGAGTGCCAGGAACCCACTGAATGCAGGCAGTGGAAACAGCTACCCCCAGCACCAAGGCAAAAGCATCCTCCAGATTCCTGAACAGGTCCCAGTTCACCAAGGTAAGCAGAACCAAGTTCTTTTTATAGGCCTTAAAACTGAGGAAGGCAGTAAAATTAATTTGAAAACTTTGCAGGAAGCTGGCATAATGAAAACAAAAGTGGATTGATGCACTGTCTGGCATACCCTCGCTCTGGGAAAGAGCTCAGGCAGCCACTTCCAGAAAAGCTGGAGCCTGCTGGAAGAGAGCACAAAACAGGAAACACTGCTCAAAGGAAGCTCGCAGACAAAGTGGCAATGTGGAAGAAATTATAATCATTAATACAGCGCCTGAAGTGTGCAGGAGAGCCACAAAAGATTGAGAAAAAAGACCCAGAGATTTGATTTTCCACTGCCCTTCATCAGCAGCAGTCATTTTATACCAGCACAAAGCAGGAGTGCAATCTTCACAGCACAGAACAAGTGCACTTTATGTTGCCTTTCTCTTTATTCTCCTGCTGCAAAGCTCCCAGGGAAAGGGGCAATCAACACCATTTGTCCCTGACCACTGGGGCTTGGAGCCTAAGCTAGGACAGAGACCATAAACAACAGACAAAGGGAGAGGGAAATCACTGAGAAGAGCTACCACATTTATCTCTGGCTAGGATGGAGGAGGCAATAAGAATAAACATCCACTGACCAGCTGCAGAAAAAGCAGAGTTACAGAAAAGAAAAACTTGTTCCTTCCCTTAATTTGATTGTGCTCCAGAGTTTTGCCATAATCAATCTCTTCTAATATCAAACGCAAACCCAATTAGAGCCTTGGATAATAACATTTTAAGCCTGTAGTTCAGATTCAGTCACTTCTCTCTATCCATCATAGCAAGTCAGAAGCAATAAATGAATAAGGATTGAAAGACAGGCATACCAAACAGGTATGTAAGGCCAGCCAGAAGCTTTTGGCCGTAGCACCAGCTTTCAGCAGACCAACAGTCCACTCTCAGGGCATTTGCAGTTTGTCCTGTGAGGTACCACCACGCTTCAGGTGCTGTGGTTTCTCCAGAGTGAAGAGAGTTAAGATTTCAGTTCTTGGTTTGTGCTCTCTGAAAAGCTGTGGCTTGAATTAAGAGGTGTCTTGCTCAGGTTTACTGTAGATGGGAAGGTGTTTCTGCCAGGTCTGTCTTCAGATCCTCAGTGCAGATGACCAGCAAATCAAACAGTTCATGAGATTTTCACTACTAGCACATTAAGAAATTTAAATATACCTAGGTGACCTGTAGGTTTACAACAATGGGCAAAGGGGCATGTTAGGTATAACTTTCCCTCAGTAAATTAAAAACACATACATTCACCAATTATTTATTTGCTACATCAAGCCCAGAGCAAATGACATTTACATTATTTGTATCTCTGTGACAGGGGAAGTATGTTTGGTCTCTCTACACTCTGGCTTTATAAGGCTTCATAAAGACATTCAGATGTATAGTAGTTGTATCCTAATTTTTGTATATGTTCTGTGATAATGTTTGGACTAAGCTTCTAAAAGAGGGGGAAAAAAAGAAGGGGGTAATGTTCAAAGAATAGGCCACTTTCTCCTAAACCATAAGCAAGCAAACAAAACCAGAACAAACTCTGTGGCTAGATCCTTTATTTTATTGTTTCTAAAACAGAGGAGGAACATTCTTTTTATCTGGATATCCAGAATATTCTTCCAGCTCAGAAATATTTATCTCCTGACTTGCACTTTCTTGCAGCAGTCTCTGAATTCCTTTGAGCCATTAAAGGATTTTGTCCTCAAGTCATTCCCATTAGGGGAATATTCAATTTAGAAACTTGCCTCCTGCTCAAGGTTTGCCTGTGAAATTCACAGTTAACATCTCTCCTCACTGAGTTTCAGGTCAGTGCCCTATGCACTGAAGAGAGAGAGATATTTAACAATTAAATAGTCCTCTAGGCTACATCCATATGAGGTAGTCCAGGAGTGCCTCCCAGCCCAGGGGCCTATGTGCCCTGACTGTTTTCACTCCATGATGGAATGGTGTCACCCTGCCTCTCCTCACACTCCCCATCCCATAGGAAGGAAAATCTTTCCAAGGGTCAGGAAGGATACAGAGGGCAGGCAACTGGGGTCTCTGGCCACAGAGCCAGCCCCGCAGCTGAGCATTGCTGAAGAGCTGGGCACAAGCCCTAAAATTATCTCATGGTGTCTAAATACTTTGTGTAAATCTGTCCATTGCTTCAGGCACCCAAGAAGTGGAGCAACCTGAAAGGCAGAAGGATATAAGGATATATTTTTGCCTGTTCAAAGACGACACAGTTCTGCTTGTAGAATGCAAGATATTTTTCTATTCTCAGACTTTTGATATTAAGAATTAGCTATCCACTTTCCAGAAAACAGGGAATTAGTCTTTCCAGACTACATGTTTAACAGAGAAGAAATGAATCTTCATGAGCTCAAGACATATTCCCTCTTCTTCTCTTAGCCCCTCACCCCCTGCCTCATATCTCTTCTATGCAGTTTTTCAAATAGTTTAATAATATTCACAGGGACATTAGATTAATTGGATTTTAATTCCAAATGACTGTGAAAGCAGAGAAGTGAGTCACCAGTCCATGCTAATGAGAAGATCTATTAAGGACCCTTCTCTGATAGACACATAGAGTAGGGTTATAAATATTTCATATTCAATTAATTGAATTTTGCCCCCTGTTATATGATGCTGCCCTGGAATGTTAATCAACTGGGACCAGAGGGAGAGGGAGAAAGGAAGAAAGAAGGGGGAAAAAAAATCTAAAAGAGAGTCTTTAAACAACATCAGAGCCATTTCCATCCTCAAATCCTCCCAGTTCACACAGCGCCCTGCACATCAGAGCAGAGGCTTTCATACAGACTGCATCTGGTTACACACAGTGGATAAATTAATGTTAATTAATCAGACAGTCATTTTATGGAGAACTGTGCGCAAAAGGTTATTCGAGCCCTGCTGCAAATAGATTTATAGGTATAATTGCCATGTTGAATGACCCTCTGTACATGGGCTCATTAAACTGGCCATCAGTCAAGAAGTCTAATTGAGGAAGGCCCATATCGTGCCGCTGGGACCACGCGCTGGCTGCAAACAAATCCGCTCTGCAGAAGCCAGCTCTCTGAAAGCCGCCAATAATGCCACTTCCCATCCTCTGGGCACTTCTGCCACTGCCACTCCTGCCAGCTGAAACTCTGGGCAGGAAGGGGAGAGGAGAGCTCCCGTGCCCATCATCGTGGCTTTACATCATTTGCAAAACACACCGGGGGACTGGGCGCAGCGTGGAAATGGTTTTATTGACAGCTGCGCTTTCCAAATGCCTCTCTGGCCTTGGCAGCTGGGAACAGCTTGGATGCACAGGCTTCAAAGGCGCCAAGATCAGAAGGCGAATATAAAGACACTAAAGATTCTTGATGACATTTCATATTTCAAGAGCATGTCTTGATTTCATTGGAGAGCGGGGAACATGGGAGAGTCCAGGCCAGGAGCTGAAATGTCCAGGACTGGCAATCGGGCACAGACACATACCCCGAAAGCAGGACAGCTCATGGGGCTGCAGTCCTTCCCTCAGTGCCGCCCAGGTCCTTCAGCTATGCTGTGGCAGACAGTCATTCCCTCTGTCCAGCCCTGTGGGGGCTGGGTCCAACATGGAGCCCTCCAAAACAGCAGACAAACCTTGCCACCGTCCCTGGCAGCAGACACATGAAGCCATAGGCCAGCATTGTGAAAACTTGCCTTTTGCTTCTTCTTGTGGCATGAGCTGCCTGCTCACAGTCAATTGTCACAACCTCTCTGTGCCTCCAGTTCCCACCTATGCAATTATTTGTTTGAGGATTGCCCCTTATTTCACACACCCGAGGGGCCCTGCACCCTGGTTTACACGCTGAGGGCTGCACTTGCAAGAATTCTCTCTCTCATGCATGCTGTGAATCACAAACATGTTCCCTGAGTGGAGACAAGGAGGAAGTACATGGCATCCCCCACTACCCCAAAGTGTCCTGGGCAGCCCCTCACCAGGCCAGCCAGGGGGGCCTCTGCCTGTCAGAAATTGATGGGTTTTGTCCAAGCTGGTTCCTAAGACACCGCGAAGGGAAACTGCACTGTCTGCTCCACACTGGAAGGTGTCATTTAAGGGTACTTGGGAGGAAAAAAACCACAACACATCAGAGTAACAGACAGGTAAATCAATTTGAATGTGATCACATTATCTCTTCCAGTACTCATGTTACTCACTTCTTTTAAGGTTGCCCATAGTAGTGTGTCAGCCTGATCAGATACAAAATGGCCACAAAACGCCACCTTTCTCAAACACAAATTAAAAATTAAAGCAGAAAAACTAAAGTGCACTAATAAAGAAACCATCAAGGCAAGAATAAGTATGAACCAAGAGGAAGCACATTTGTCTCAGAGCAGTGACAATGTCATGTCTGAAGATGCTTCTGATGAAGAGGGCTTTCCATCCCTGGACAAGGCAAGGGTTGCATAGCATGTCTGGGCTGTGGCAGTATTTCTCTTCATCCTGTCCCACCATGACTGGTTTGGCCTCAACATGTTCCACATTCTTTTTCAAGTACTGGTGGGCACAGTATTTACCTTTACAGCACCTGACAGAAGGATCAGTAAAACTGACTGTGAGTGTGGCATGCTCCTGGATCAGCTGCCTGCCATTGATGCCAGGGCTTCAGAGGCCAGCTGCACAGCCCCTCATCCGGATGCACAGGGAGCCGTGCTCCAGTAGAACAGCCTCCAGGCAAGCCTGGGGTCTCACTTTCAGAGCTGTTCTATGGATGGACAATAAATTGGGTCCTAAGGGCACTCCCAGGACACTTCTCAGAACTGATATTCCCCCATCATGTGTGCCCCTTCTAAAGACCATATTTGAGTCAGGAGAATGAAAGTGGTAGCAAGTTTTTGAGGCATACAAACACCATTTCTTCTGTGAACAAAGCAGCATTTCCTCCTGTAATAATAGGGGTTTCCCCCAACTTATCTAAGGTCTTCAATTTGTCCCATTCTCCTGTGCAGCACACCTGCGTTACCACAGACTTGAAAACCCCCAGCTGCCTGGCAGTTGGAGCATCTGGGCTGCTGCAAAACCTTTCGCCTTTGCAGCATCCCCCACTCGGCACAGGAGGAGAATCTTCTCTCGAGTGCTCGCCCACAGAGGGCACCACTCGTAAATGTATCCGAGTAAACGCGCCGCCACTTCACGTCTCAGCAGCACAAACCCAAGCCCTTCACGCATATCATTACTGTCATCTCCGGGAAGAAAGGGAGCAGCAGGCTGATGGCGCACAAAAGGAGACGTTTCTGAAGCGCACACAGAGCGTTCGCGCTCATGCTGAGATGTCAGGCGAGGCTTCCTGTTCTGTACTGCTGTGCAACGCCTCTAGCCCCTGAGAGCTGAGCTGCATCAGTTCAGTGACATAAGGAAAGAGAACGGTACCTCAAAGGATAGCTGATATTTCCACATGCAGCCGTGCATGTCACTTCATCTTGGGCAAGGATGAGGAGACACGCGTGCTCTTCCTCTGTCCACAGCAGGTGGACTATGGGGATTCTACCCTTATGTGCTAAAGACAAGTTTTTATTTACCTCTGCAGCCAGTAGATAATTTTTCTGAAGTCCTCAGTCCAGGGATAAGAAGACAAAGGGTTTAAACATGAGTCAGTAACCTCACTGATAGGAATTTTGCCCCTAAACTTCCTCGGGTGTTGGGATTTCAACCTGTATTTCTACGAAAGACCCTAGATCAGGTTTGCTGGGCCTGCTTTTACATGTTTAGAGAGGTAAGTGCAGCTTTAAGCAAACACCTATGGATAGAGTAAAAATCTACAGCTTTCTCACCCACCTACTTCATTTTAAGTGATACAAAAATCCCAGCTATGTGCAATGTACGCACACAAAACAGAGCAGCCAAAGAGGGAGAAAAAATAGCTGCCCACCTTGTATCCCACTTCTGTGCTGCCTCCATTGCTTGGCAAGCTCCAAGTGGACATGCAGTAATGTACTTAGGATGGGGGACAGCTTACAGAACAGTAAAAACATATGGTGTGCATTCAGTTCACTGAAGAAATTGCTGAGCTGTTGCTTCTTTAAATACCAGACCCATAGTTAAGTTGAAATGAAGTTTTACTCTTCATTCAGTTTTCTCTTCCAAGTGCATCTCAGCTTCTAGTTTAGAAAAATAAAAATATGCTGAAAAACAGCAGCTAGAATATGCCTTCAATCCAAAGGGATAATGGTGGTAGAGTCTTTTTGGTATTGTCATATTTAAAATCAACCTTTGTCCATCCAGTACAATCTACCTTTCTCATTTCTGTGTGATAGTCCTGTATTTCTTTCTTACAAGCCATCAAGATTGTTGTTCTCTTCTGAATCTCTCTAGATGCTCTTGAGTTTTTTGCAGCACTAAGAACCCAGAGAGGGATTAGAAACAAATAACATGTTGGTAATCACCAAAATTTATTTTAATCACTGAAGCACACTCTCAAACTGCACTAGAATTAGAATTACCAGAATTCAAGTTCCTGACATCATCCTCTCCTAACCTAGATCTCTACTTTGGCTCTTTGAGTTACATACTCCTGTGCAAAGTAGATGCACATTACTAGCACGAGTCTCCTCCAAATAGTAGTGGCTGTTTGCAGTCTTTCTATAAAACAAAATATCATCCCCCTGAGAAGAACGAGAGGAAGGGTCAGTACAACAGATTGATCAACGTAACCTGAAAGCTAACTGACTTTTGTTTCAAAGGAATATTTTACAGCTATTTATATCCAGTCTGTGTTAGCTTTGCAGGACTGCCACATTTGGCTAGGTACACTGCCTAGTCCACAGTAACATAGGACAGCAAAGATTTTAGGTAATTTTCTTCTTTTCCACCTTTTAAGACTAATTCAAACACCAAGTTTCCCTGCAAATGCCATGTTTCAAAAAGCCAGTTTCAATTTTGGCTCATGTAACATATCACATTAAATCCGTATGACCAGTTCTCTTTGATTCCCAGGGTGCCTCTTTTCAGGGAGAGGTTCAGGCTGAGAAGGCAACACGACAGGAGAGTAACAGTTTGCTCACTAGCCCAGACTAATTCATCACATTATAGGAGCTGAAACTACAACATAAGTCAATGGCATTACATACAAGCAAGTTTCACTTGGAGGAAACACTTGAAGAGAAACCCCACTGATCATCCCTGGCCTCTCTTGAACATACACAGCTTAGGAAGAACTGCAGAACGGGGCACAAGCTGTGCAGGCAGATCTCAGGGCACAGAGCAGCAGGTACAGACCCACAAGCCCCTTTGAGACCACTTATTTTCCAAAGCAGGTGCTAAGGCCAACCTGCTGGGAACATTTGCCTTCCGCCGTCTTGCCGAAGCCCAGAGTTGATGTGAATGTTGCTGGCTCTGCCAGAGCTCACACTGATGCATTTGTTTCTGGGAGGCAACTGCAGACTGGCTTCAGTCCACAGGATTCCAGGGCCAGCAGCACCCAACTCCCCATCCCTTTCTGGGGATGTGCCCTGGTTCCCTCCCACAGGAAACAGGGATGGCACAACCAGACCTCAAGGGAAACATTAGATGCCCCAGATGCAACTGAGGCCGGTGCCACAAGGAGAACACAGGCACGAGGACAAAAAAAGACTGTTAGAAAAAAGAAGTTAAGGGCAAAGCTGCCATGAAAACAGACAGGGGTCACCTTGTCTCTGTTTCAGCAGGAGCAGGATGGAAAGCTCAGCTGCTGTGTAAAATCCAGCAGACCTGAACATCTTTCCTCACAAGCGAGAGGGATTTCACCCACCCACTCACCCATTTTCACATTAGACGTTAGTGATCAATAATGCCAGGCGGTGACACAAAGCAAATTGTTTATTCAGATCAATCCTTTAATCCCATCTTGCCCTTTAAAATAAATTAGCAAATAAACTTTTCCATGAACTACGCTCTAAATCATAATGTGGTCACGGGACAAAAACTTCCCATCAGAGAAAAAAAAATCACTTTTTTTGGAACTTGTGTTGGTTTCACTGATTTGTTTCTTCTCAAAACATTAGGATTCTGCAAAATTTTAATCTGACACAAAGATCAGAATGCAGTAAACAGCAGATTCTTTCCTCAATCACAGATTAGTTAAATGTCAGTAAAGTAATACCAATACTTTAACAAGGGAACTGCTTCTACAAAATCCTGATAAAAACATTCCTGGAAAACATTTTAAAAAATGTTTCAGTTGGTTTTGATGCGTGGTACCGGTCTATTTAACTGGGTTAAGTGGATTTAAGAAAAAAAAAAAAAATAAAAAACCCTGACACAGCATTTTGCAGCAGGTTATCTCAATGTACAACAAGAGCTTAGGAATCAAGCTTCAAAACATCCCTGTAAGTCAAGGACTTTACAAGCAGGGAAACTTGCATCAACAGTTAAGTCAGATGTCAAGATCACACAAGGACTCAGTCTTGATTCTTGTGGTGATCATATCACAATATTTCATAGAGAGTGATTTATTATGACTGTGATAATTACTGTTCAGGTTTCCTATTAGTGTTATCTGCTGGAATGTAACCCCTCCATAAGATGGGACTTTTTGAGTAGAACAGTCTGATCCACTACAAAGCTTTTTCAGATTTAACCCATAACTGCAAGTTTTAAAACACGAACCCTGCATTGCTCCTCACTCATTTTGATACCAAAAAGGAAGTGCTGCATCACTAAGACTACAAAGTAAGGCTGATGTAGCAATGAGCACCAGCTGTGTCACTAGAGAAGCACAACTCCACAGACCACAGGCTGTATGTCCCTTCTTTTACTTCTTTAAATTTTGGCTTAGACAGTTATCAGTGCTCCCAGACACCGATTCCCAAGGGACTTGTCTTGCCCTCATCACCAGCAGGTGTCACATTGAAGGATGTGAAGTACCTTTGCTGCCCAGCTCAGGCTGCAGTCCCTGCTCCAGGGTTTGCGGGGGAAAGCCCCGCTCCCCCTTCCCCCTGCTGGGGCACAAGTCAGAGCCAGCACCTTGGGCAGCCCCATGCCTGTGGTCTTCTACTTGCACCACCTCTCTCCACAACCAAGAGATGAAAAGTTTCCTCTGACAGCTGCCCACAGCGCCAGGCTATCAGGCAGCTGGTCTAACTCTTTACTAGCTGCTTTCTGTCCCTCTCTCTAATCACAAGATTATTTGTTGATTAATGGTTGTGTATTTCTGTAAAAGAGAAAAAATGCCTCTCCGTGAAAAAGTTTAAATATATAAAAACACTTCATAAAAATATTTATTATAAAAATGAAATGCCCCATGAGCCTGTAAACGTTGCCTGTAAAATCTCCATTAACTGGAATAGTTTGAAATACAGTCATTCAGGCTCTTCTCTGCCCTCTCCAGTAAGATTTAAGATAGCCAACAGAAATGCCACTTGTCTTGTACTTCGATCCTCCTGCAACCCGTTTTTCTTCTTATTTTTTTGTTTACAATACAAGAGTTTGATTTCCCAATGCTGGCAGTTTTCTTTGGAGGCATCATTTGTCTTTGCTCTTAATAGAGTTCAGCATGGCCTGATTCTGAGCCCTTCTTACAGAGTGGGTTTGAGGTCTGATTGGTAACAGGAGCAACACCAGGATGCTTAGAATGTGCATGTGAAAATACACAGACCTGGGAACAAAAGCAGAAAGAATATTAGATTTTTTTTGGGAATAACATGAATTCTGCAACCCCAATATGCAGAATTTAGTGCTAAGGGATGAATGCAGAATGTATGAACCTGACCTAGAAAGCACAAAAATATATCCTTGAATTTCACACAGTCTCGGAATATGGTGTCTGCTGGCATGGATGAAAATGCTGCTGTGGATGATAATGAGGCAAGGAAACCATCAGCAAACCCTAGAATCCAAAGTCTGACAGGTCAGATAAACCCATGTAATTCAACCGCAGACTTATTCAGCCCATCTCTCTTTTAATGTTCGAAACACAAGACCAAGTTCTGAAGAAATATCATTCATGCTTCAAAACAAATCTAAAAAGTGACAGAAAGAAAAAAATTCAGTCAAAGTGCTGAGATCTGAAACAAATCAAAACACTCAGCTTCTAACTGGAGAAGGTCAGGGAATGACGTTTACAGAAGGCTTGCATTTTTGAGGGTAACTGCTCAGAGATATCTGTATTTGGTATGTTTCTAAACATCAAATATTTTTATTTCAAATAATTCAGTATACATAAGGTTGAAGAGAAATAAAAAATACTTAAAATAAATAGATGAGGTTCTGGCATCTTGGGGAAGATGATGACTGGGACCAGTATGGTCCAGCTGTTAAACATAGCAATTCTCATTTCTGTGGTCTCATTTATGCTTCTTACCATAGTTCTTAATATCCTCAGAAGGTGCTTAAGACCACTGCTTGTGGTGTGAAGTGCTCCAAAAATCCATGCCCTAGTCCAAAAGCGTAACATTTCCTTGCTTATGAGTTTCAAAGTTTAAATGTTAATTATGTTCAAAGTTAACCAGGGCAAAAGTCACCAGGGCAAAATTATTAAGAAATGAAGCTAAGAAAGATTTGGAGCAATTTTTACTCCATGTAAGTTTTCTGTGGTGAAATCAAATGTTTCAAGAAACAGGAATAGAAAATGTCAAAATTCAACCTCCTGCAAGCAGACAGCAGCTCTCTTGACTACCAGTTTTGTGTCTTTTATGTTGGAGGAGGGAATTGTCTTTCTTCTGAACCAAAAGCTATTACTCTATGTTGACAGTAAAATGAAAGAAGAGTAAAGCCACTTAGTCCCATCTCCCTTTTCTAATTATTTTCTCTATTTCTCTATTTCAACTTGGTTTTATTAGAGCACATTCAATGTACTCTGCAACACCGGTGTTTTCTTATTTTTAAGGAATCAGGGGAAGTACTTTGTAAGAAAAGAAGCACACTTTCATAACGAGAAGCATACTCATTTGAAGGAGCAATGCTCTGCCAGAAGCAATGCTCTCCCTCCATATCTCCTGCTGATCTATCACACCTCCTCTTATACGCATTCAGCAGCTGGAAGCCTGGTCTTTGCTCAGCACCTCCTTCCTACTGCCAGCCCACATTACTCTTAACCTCTTCAGCCTTGGCTACTGCTAATGGTTGAGACCCAGCTGTTTTGAAAATGGAAACCGAGTATATGAAATGTCACATAAGGACACAGAACGAGAAGAACAACCAAAGTGCTCTGCCTTGGCATTGTTATAATCTCATTACGTTACAGGAGTGCAAAGGTCACCTCTTATACTTTAGCAAGCATCCTGTCTGAGCTCCTTTCAAATTTGATGAAATGCTAACTGCCTTTCAGTGTGGTTTGGGTTATTTAACAAAAGTCTGTGCCACCCTGGAGAATAAAGTCAGGGGGAGAGGACTTACTTGTAAAACTTAATGGTGGGCTCCACGGCCAGCATAACGAATGGCGCGACAGTGTAGCACACAGCCAGCTGAGTGACTGCCCAGGTAACAACGTCGTAGGCAATCTTGAGAGGCACTGATGAGAGGAAGTAATGTCTGCAGTTGTTTCTTATCTGCAGGTCAGGGAAAAGTAAGCAGAAAATTATATAAATTATATAAATTTAATAAATTCATTTCTTAGGCAAAGCCTAAGTGCATGACTCTGCTTACCATAAGCATTAGTATCACAGGGAGGTTTATTCACCACTTACAAAGCGCTGGGAGCAGGAATACAGATATATCTGGACTGGCATATTCAAGATCTCACAGTCAACCAGTGGCAAATAGACAAGTGGCCCCCAGTTTACTCTGTCATAACCACAGGTGCAGACTCTCTCATTCTGGGTGTCTGGAACAATATTTTTTTGGGCGGGAAGCTGTTCCTCCCTCCTAGTTTTCATTTCTTACTGGTTATCAACAGTAAATCAAAGTTACTTTAAATGAACAAGTAAGTGCTTATACCTACAAGTGTGTGCCCTTCCCTAGAGATTTTAAGTTAGTTTCTCATCTGTGAAATCCTCATAAATGAGAGGCAAAGCACATGTTCAGCAACCTGCTCTAGCAATAGTGGTTAATAGTGGTCACTAGTTTAATTCTCCTTTCAGATTAACCTGGCTATTTATCCGTAGTCAAATCCAAAAGACAGCAGTGGTGCTTCCTAGCCCTGCACAAGTGGCTGGTTCAGCCTGGAAGATCAGCAGTGAAAAATTTAACAACAGTGAGACATGAACCCTGTTCTGTCCTTGGTGACTCTACACAAAATAAGGCCCATAAACACAGAGACCATTTTACTGCATCAATTGCATCCACACAAATTGTTCGAGTTTGGGCTAATGCTCAACCCACAGCAGCTGCTTGTGCCAGACTGGGCCCAGAGTCAATTACAAGCCAGCATACAGGAAACATGACCCAGCAGAAGTCTGGAATCCAACATGACCTTGAATCCCAAGTTAATTTGACTGCATGGACATAGCTGGTGGCACCCCTACCTGTACATCCTCAGGCAACATTTCCTCTGACAGCCATGGACAGCAGTGCATCACGTGCAGAATTGGTGCTGGTTTTAACTGCTGGGTACTTTGCAATTAGCACCAATATAGAACAGAGTTTTAGTGAACATCAAGCTGAAAAGGCATGAAAGAGGGCTCACAGCAGGGACAAGCTGCTTGACCATGTGAGGGTGCAGCTGACAGCTGGGTAGTGTCTAGCATGGGCCTTAGAAGAGAACAAGGAAAGGTACATACTGCTCTGGCTGCGAGTGTGATAAGGATTCCAGTGAGAAACGTAAAATAATATCCAGGATAGATACCATGCCACAGGGCCGACAGAATAAATGTTAAAGCTGTAGGGTACCAGGGAGCTCTGTCATAGCAGACACTGCAAAAATGAAAAAACAGAAGAGGTTGAACAATGGCCACTGTGCTTGAAATCCTTCTGTTTCTAAGGTCTTACTCTGTTTTCTTATCAGTCTTATCTTGGTTCAGTCACAGACTAGGGCATGAGGCACTCTCCCTTCATGTAAATGGAAGTTTAGATGGAATGAGGAAGCATGTTTATATGCAAATGAGTTTCCAAAGAGTGCCTGTACAAATATTTCTGTTGCTCAAAGCATTTAAATCAACAGTGGAGTAAAGGGCAGGCAAGACTTTGTTCACCTTTACATCTCTATCTGGAATCATACATTATCCTTCCAAACTCTGATGACAGATCAAGAGCAAGTTGAAAGAAAAAGAGAGGTGACCCCACCCTTCACTCTAGTGAAGAAAGGTATTTTTAGGCACAGTTATCTGGCAGATGCTGGGAACAACAGGGAGTGCCGTAAACTATTGCAAAACAGGGGATTCCAGCTAACTTTAGCAGCAAAAATCTTTCTCCCAAGATACAAGGATAACAGTTCAAGAAAACAACACCCAGTCTATTTGGCTATCTGAAGTTTAAATCAAATGCTGTGCTCCACAGAAACGAGTCAAGATAATGCATTTCTCACCAGGAATCATTTCAATAATGAAAAATAGCAGACATTGACTTCTAAGATGTATAGATTTACCATCATTGTAGTTACAATAACTACAATAAATCTGTGCCTGCATTTCAGACACTATGTTGACTGTATGCTGAGCTTTAATCACACCAGAAAGTGAAATGAGTAATGAGACACAGTCTATTACTTTTAGCCCTAACAGTCACAAGTTAAAATCAGATCATCTCAGTGCTATGAGTCTCTTCCCCATATCCTAAATAAGGACTCCCTGGCAAGCATCTTAGGGTAACTCCAAACCAGACTACACTGAGGCTTTGAAGATTTTGATCTTATTTCTTGATGAATTTCTGGATCCCAGTGACACAGCAAGACTTGCCTCTGCATGGGAAACATAACATAGCAAAGCAAAACAGTACAGGAAAGATAATGGAGGGAAACAGCAAAATGCTATTGCTTTCTATTATGGAAGTTTTGAACAGTTCGTTTATGACTTTGCTGCTCATATATAAAATAGGAGCATTTTACACTTGCAGCAATAAAACTTTACAGCACCAAATACCCTTGTATTGCACCAACTATTACAGACACAGGAAACAAAGGAAGAACAAGAGGCTATACATTTATGAGAGCGTTTTTGCAGGCCATGGAGAGGTTTTGGATCTCACAAGCATGTAACTGTTTCATTACTCTTACCGTTTCAGCCAGGCAGCAGTCTGAATGTTCCAGTTTTCAATGTACATTTTAAAACTTGTTGCAGTCTAAGAAAGAAGTTCACATGAAATGTTAGCAATGAAGCCTGTAAAATACTACTTGCAATTTAAATTAGTGAGGAGGTACATGGAAAATATTCATTCTAGCAGCTAACTTTTATGAAGACTGTGCCACAATCCATCATTTTACTAATATGACTTGGGAGGGACATTAACTAGGCTGATGGCTCACTGCTAACACTTGGCACTCACTCTCATATAATTAAATACAGTGTTTGGTTACTTTTCAAATAATGGGAAATCTGAGAAGCCTTCTTGTTTTATATGCTTGGCCTTCCTTTCAGTTCATAAAAAGCTTTATTTCTGGAAGAGATATCTTGCCACCCATTATGCAATCTGGACTTCCCCATAGTACTACTAAAACAAAGTGTTATTAAAAAAAAGACATTTATTATTATTCTTATTACTACTACTACTACTATTTGGAGAAGGAAGGGGAAGACTGAAAAACATGGGCAAAAAAATTAGGACTAAATTTAGAAGCCAATTCTCAGCCCACTGCTAAGCTTGAGAAACCAGAGTGGACTCCAGTATCCTGAGAGAACCACCCATACCTTCTCCTCTGATGTCCCCCAGCTTTAGGGGACTGCCAGACTCCGTTGTTCAGCATCAGTTCCCCTACTGCTGATCAGCTTCACCTCCCAGCTCCACCTGGGTCCCTTGCCTGCTGGCAGAAACCTCCAAGGACACCCTGGCCAAGTGGGGACACAATTCAGTGACACGGCAATATTTTGCCGTATCAGCCGAAGGCAAGGGCACGCTGCAAAAATGGATTAAGGGCAAAGGCTTCCAAGGGGAATGTGCAGATATCTTTGCACCCCCACGCAGAATCCTTAAAGATAACATTTCATCCTCTGCATTTAAAGAGTTAAAATGATTAGCAATTCCCAATGCAGCGCTGCCACATTTTAATTGCATTATTGCACCACAAGAAGCCAAGAAAAACACAGCTTCTCTTCCAACTAATATTGTCACTCTCTTTTGGCCTCCTTTAAGTTCCCCTGTTACATTACCAAGAGAGGAAGTAGTTGCTGGCTGTCAAAACAAGCATGCTGCCAAGGCTTTCAAGTCCCCCACGTGCGCTTAGCCCCTGTCACGTTCTAAGGCCCACACAACTCTTTCCACGTGCTTATCTTTTCTACAGATCAGATAGTCACATTTAGCACTCAGGTTCCCAATTCTGAGGTAACTTTACACATGCAGGTGGCTATACCTGCTGAATATATAGACTGTATCTGTATACACTGTACAATCACACTTAAACTTCAACTCCCAGCATTGCTGCTGGCACATAAAGTGATGGTTCAACACTTACCCAAAGCCATGGTCTCCACAGCCTCTCTTTTTCTCATTGCATACATGATCAAATCAGACAGCACCCTATTTTATGCTCTTGGAAACAATGTCTGATCTCTGCTGCCCAAGTGACCAGTAAAGGAAGTAAGTTTTGAGAGGCCATCAGTTCAGTGGGTAGAGAGGAGCAAAGGCTCCTGCTTCCTTCATTTGGCTTGCCCGAAGAGTACTGGCTGCATTTTACTTTCCTCCTTCAAACAGAAGTTGCCTCAGCCCACCAAAGTAAGAATCATCTCCTGCCCCAAAACTGAATTGGATATAGATCAAGATCTCAGAGTGGTATCTAAGGTGCTGCTGTCATCAAGAAGTGCAAAGCATTTCTGGGCTGTGTATCCTGTACTCATCAAGGAGTACACTGAGGATTAATCATGGTTAAAAAGGAAAAAGAGAAACAATGTTACAAAACAGGGTATGTATAATGAGACTTCCAATTTTGGCATCTTCAGTGAAGAATTACAGGGGCTCTTTCATTTTTGAGAAGAGATATTACAGCACATTCACTAAGTCACAGATTATTCAGCAATAAAGCAGTCACCCTATTTTTATCTGTGATTACTTTTAAAATCACAACTAGAGAATTATAGAGGGAGGCTCCTTGTATTTCTAAAAAAGAAGCCTTTAGAAAGCCGTTGCAGACACATAAATATTTCCACATCTCACTGGCACTCACAGAATATTCTTCAGGGCAAACAAATTATTTGGGCCATCTTTTGCATTAGATACACTAACATGAATAGTTTTCAAAAGGCTAATGGATCTTAAAAGTATGCAGCAACAAGGGAGGAGTGAGAGATGTTTGGAGAAACAGTGTGGCTCGCTGCACGGTGTTCTAGGCCAGCACCCATCTAAGCTCTGTGTGCCCCTGTCAGCTCCCACTCAGGTTGCTTGGTTTGTACCTGTTTTGTCTCCTACCCTTGCTTTTCTCCATGTACCAGAGGCAGTTCAGCCCTTGCACGTGTCTGTGCCATTTGTGGCAGCCTCTTTCACTACCACCACTCATCTCAACTGGGCTACAAAAGTGAAAGATTGTTAGAAGTAAATAAACAGAACACACCACAGATGGTGAAGAATCATAGCTGTGAACAATTTACTGACCCAATGAGCTCAGCCACAATCTACAGTAATTGACTGCTCATTTATTAAATAACTGATATAATTATTTATTAGTCCTCACGAAACTATTTAGAAATACAACCTGAATACAGAGTGTGAGGAAGCCTGTGAGACAGATGCATTTTATCTGTCCAGCAGATAAAATACAAAACCTCTTCGTGCTAAAGAGGAGCAGCCTGGTAGCATAGATTTACTTTCCCTTCAGCAAAGCCTTTACCCACTATCATGCTCATTTCTGTATAATTATGCCATTGCAGCCACTCCTTTATCTCACCTCAATGTTCCAGATATTCAAATTGGACAACAGGTCCCAGCGGAAAGTGCCTCTCTCATCAACTCCACTGAATCCATAACCAGCTGCATTGTTGACTGCATCTGCTGCAATGTCAAAGCAAAACAGGTCAAAATCAGACTGCTGGAAGAGACATGTTTTCTTACAAGTCAGTATGGCACTAAACAAACATTCAAGCCAACTTTGTAGGATTTAGCAACCTCTCTTTCTAGGAGAAGCTTCTTCTTTGCAAAAGGGCATGACTATATGGCTACACAAGAGTCATTTCCTCAAGAGGAAAGACAAGCTACTCCTTGTGCAGAAGAAATAAAATAATAAAATAACAATGAATATAAATCACTTTTCCTATTATTTGGCCTTTATTATTCATCTGAGACAGATATTGCCATAAAATGAATTAGCATTTTTCTCAAAAGGGCACCTGGATGTCACAGCATTTTTCAGAATTCAAAAAAACTTACTATCTCAAAGACATGCTTATTATTTCTATTAAGAGTTCCAACATGGCTGTGTTAATTAAGACTGTCATTCAGAATGCTGCAGACAAAGCCTTTTGCTAATCCTTTTGCTGAATGTCTCACTAAAGTGCCTCAACATCTCTATGAACCAAATATTGGGTAACTTCACTTACACACTTAGCTACTTTAAAGCAAGTAAAAGCTTGGATAACAGCAGGCATTACACACTGATGCACTCTTGTCAACCACTCAGAGTGCCTGGGAGTCACCTCATCACTGGGTGTTAAGATTCTGATTTCAATGTGCCCCTGCAAGAAATACCTACTTGGAGTACTAAGAAAACAGAAGGGAGAATTCACCATTGTCTCTGGATCACTAGTTGCAGCCAACACTGAGGATCATTGGAAGAAAAAGGGAAGTGCAAATACAGGTAAGGCTTTTCCTTCCAGGTCACTTAAAAAATACAAGCCTGGTTATTCTTTAAAAAGGTCAGCATTTCTTCCCCAAGAAGGAAAATCCATTTTACTTAGTAAATGCTGTGAGTACAGGCACAACCTCATGGAGAAGCCCTAGTGCACAAAACTAGGGAGGCGACCCAATTATAAGCAATAAGACTAACAATAAATAAATAAACAAGCAACCTTCTCTAACCTGAAACTTTCTGTTTTGTTTTCCACTTTCCAAAATGAGATAGATTTTACTGATGGAAAGAAAGCTCTCCATGGTTTTAATTTTCTCCCTGTTTAAAAAACCCTCAAACAATAAACAACAACCCTGCCTGAAGTTGGCCCACAGGATCCTGCCCAGTCTCAGAGACTGGAGCTGCACATAACTATCCCCCCAGAGCAGTGGACTCCTGGATTTGCTCCTCCTTGCTCCAAGGGTAGCAGGGACCAAATAATTAGAGTTTCTTTGCCAAAACCAAGAAACCAGGAATGATGGGATGAGCAATAATTATATAGCAGATCCCTTGGCCTTTTGCTTCCCAGGCTGCTGTCTGCAGAGCAAGGTGTGGAGCACAGAAGGGTCACACCTGTGCACCCTCAGGCTGCTCACAAAACCCACATCTCCACCAGAACCTCCACAAGCTCCGCAGGTTCGTTTCCCTGCGGACATGAACAGCTGGGGCTGTGTATGGCTTTCACAGCTCCCTGGATGGAGGCACTCAGACCCGGAGTGGTTTCACTGGCAGCTCCGAGTTAGCTCTGCAGCCCTGTGCCCAGGACTATGCTCAAAGCAGCGAGAAGCCGAATTTCCCTTCCGTGGATCCGGGCGGTGCAGCTCCCAGACACCAGCGGGCCTGTCCTGTCCTGAGCACAGGAAGCATTTATCGGCTCGTTTCAGCGGGCGCTTTTGTAATGCCCTGGGCCTTGCCGCCGGGAGCAAAACTGGGAAAGGATAAAAAAAGCATAAAGTGCCTGCTGTTCTGCTGCCTGGATCTGGGATGTGAACAGAGGAGGCCTCACCCTCCATTATGCAATGCATACTTTTCTTCCAACTGCCTCATTTGTAAGACATTTCTACAGCCTCTACAGCTTGGTCTTGTCACAAATGCAAGTTCAGTTTTTCTCTTTAATAAGGGCCTTCCACCAGTTAACTATAATGCCAGAAAAAAAATGGAGGCAACAATTTAACATTGGATCCCACAAAAGTAAGTCTGTGAGCAAGCCATTCTTTATCTCAAAGCCTTTCCCATCCCACACATGCCAGTCCAGGCTGCCTTCCCTGAATCTGACAGTCTTATTCCCAGCAGTTTAATCACAGCCTCGCAGTGAATCTCCCTGGCCATTTCCATCCCATCTCAGTGACACCCTGCTCAGCTTCCAGGTACATGCATTGCTTGCTGGACTTCCAGGATCTCCCCTACACACAATGTCCTCTAATACCACCAAAAAAATCCAGGATATTTTCAGCCTGGCCTAAAGGATTTGATTGCTCACACACAGATGGTGGACTTGTAAAAGAAGAAGGTAAAATGCAAAAGGATTTATTTTGACCACCAGTCTAGCTGGCTCCTAAAAAAAATTGCTTCCCTCTTCAGTGAGCCCTCTTACTTCTTCTCTCCCTTTTCCTTGCAGAGATTTTGGTCCTTCCCAACACTTCCTTTTCTCCCCACAGTTCTCCAGTCTCTTCTCTGGACTGCTCAAAGCCAGTGCTTTAGAGGCAAGGACTAGCATCAGCCCCACAACAAGCACAGGGTCCACTGCCTAAAGGTCACATCTCCCACGTGACCTACAGCTCTAGGGACAATTTTATTTCCCCCATCCCAGGTGTCAGACCTCCTCCTCCCCCATTTAGGAACTTATTTGCTACACACAGAAGTATATAATGTAGCCAGACTTACCCAACGTCCATGCAAAATAATACTTTGGTTTTGCTGCCTGTGTTACAACATACAGGTAACCAAGTCTTGACAAGAAGGGAGTTTTATCAAGAAATTCGTTATCAATAATATATGCCATAGGAAAGTTCTTGGTAAGTGTCAAGAATAAAATGAGAGACACTAGTGTGATACACAGCTTGTACATCACTGCTCCCTAAAAAGCACAAAACAATGAAATATTCATTAGAAACATTTGCTTAAGGGGAAGAAAAAGGCAGTGCTCATGACATACAAAAAACAATGGGCTTCAAGAACGATTAAAGTTACTAGTGACAAAGTTGATACTAAATAATTTAGAACACGTGACCAAGAAAAGGCCGGAGTCACAGCTCTAGTTTAATTTGGTTTATTGAACTACCTATAGATAGGTAGGACAATCACAAGTCAAAATCAGTGATGAACTTCATGAGAGACTCCACGTCAGTGTGCAGAGATTCTGAAATGGGAAAGGAAACAAACCAAGCCCTGCAGTGGAAAGCAGAAATCTTCTCTAAATGTACTGTCCTCTCCTGGAACTAAAGACTGGGTTCCTCCTGGAAGCCAAAAGCACTGATATTCAGTGCAACAGTAGGTCTTACTGTGCAGCTACCATCCAGAAATCTTGCTAAAAATCACTCGTCCAAAAAGTGTTGTGTTGTTACAGCACACTTGTACCCACAATACAGGGTATGTACTCTGCCACAGAGTTTTCTATTCCAGCTCCCTACCTTCCTACACACCATTACTGACAATCACTGCAGTTAGTCAAAGCTTGTTTGCAAATACACACCATGAGTAAACACTTCCTGATCCAGTTGTAATTAAAAAGTAATCTGGCACTTGGATACTATGTGAAAATTGACTCATATTCTCAAAAGGCTAATAAAAATGAAATATACTATTAAAACAACCATGTGTTTTTTGACCCTTCTGATTTTTTATCTCTTTTTATATATTCTCCAAATTCTGGAATAAAGTAATGTGAAATTGTTTTTTTATGCAGATTTTAATACTCTCTCCTGACTTGCATCCTCCACAATATAGGCCTTATTCTGACCTCAGTCAGACTAATGTTAATCAGAATTAACACCACTGGGATCAGTAGAAAGACAACTGTGTGCAACAGGAATCATTATACAAAAGCACATGCTCAGCTTCAGAGGAGACATTCTGCACACATTCACAAAGCTACACATTCAGTGTCACCTTAAGATAAGAGAGAGAAATCATGCTACACTATCCTGCTTTAAAGGCTATTTTATAAAAAGGTTTTAAGTAATATTAAAAAAATATGAAACCAAATTAGTGTTAAAACTATGTGAAAAAATTACCTCTTGAGTCATCTTAAAGTGTGTAAAGTACACTCTTGCAAATCACCTGGACAGGCTACAGTTTCTGATTAGCCATGATTCATCTACTTCTAACATCTCCTGCACAATGGGGGAGATTTGACTTTTTTGGTTTTTTCTGACATTTCTGTCTGGAGCCGAACTGCAGCTTGTCATTGTCAGAACCTGCAGCCCATTCCCATCGCTGCACAAAGGACACCCATCAACAACTGCCCCGTTTTGAATGCCAAACCCATCTGGCAAATTCACTAGCCCCTTCACCCCTGACCTTGTGATAAAAACAGCAGCCACTCACAGAAAAAAACTCACTGTAACCTTTACTGGCAAGATAACCCAAAACTATTTTTTCTTCTTAGATTTTAATTATGAAAATCATGTACAAAGCTGTACTTTCCTGCCCCCTGGAATCGATCTTTGTCATTTTAAAACTTACAGTTGGAGAAGGATCAGGAAGTCTGTCATAACCCTTCTGCTTCCAGTTCACTTCTAACAGTTTCATGTGTACATGCCTCCCTTCAATGAAGGCAATATAATCCTTGTAATTGCTGCAAGGCCCTGCTATGATGCTCATAAAATTGAGGAGATAACTTAAATACTCCAGTAAAGAAGGTCTCGACCTGTGAAAAATGAGCCACACACAACAGAACAAACAAAAAAAAACAAAACGAGGTAAAACACATCAAAGGTTTTCACCAATGTTGTCGTTGCACTGTCTGCCTCAGTCCTCACCTCTCTTCTACCCCTTTCCCCCCAGCTGAAAGCTCTCTAGATCTGTTCTGGGGAAGGTGAAACACAGCCTGTCATATTCTGGGGATGTCTGGTAGATGGTGGTCAGAGCAAAGGTAACACGAAGTGCTTGAACTACAGGTGAACTAATGCTAATGATTTGAAAAGTTGTAATCTTAGAAACATTTTAGCTAAAAACAGTAATAAATTTGTCCATTTTGGACAGGTGAGCAGTACCGGGAGTGAGAAGCTGGTAAATGGTTTTGGACATCTGCCCAGGATGTCAGGGACCATACTGCCTTGATATACAAACCACAGGGCAGGAAGTCTCTAAAGCCAGGGCTCTCGGTCCTGGCAGGAGCTCTCACCCACCCTTCAGTCCAGCCTTTCAAAAAATGGGAAGTGTCACATGAGACACACAGGAAGAGAATGAAGAAGCACTCTCTCCTACTGTTCAAATAAAGGAAATCATTTCTTGTATTGCATCATAAACGGGAAAAGGAACTAAGGGGGGAAAAAACACATGAATTGAAAGATGGATGAAGATGAAAGTTAAAGAAAGTCTGCCATATTATTTTTTTTCCCATTTTGAAAGTGCATATCCCACCAGTTACTTCTGGGGCTGTACATTTGATGTAAAATGAAGAAGATCCACTGTCCTTGCTACAGATCATTAGGATGGGAAAAGAAAGATGCAAAGGCCTCTCAGCAATAGGGTAATTTGTAAATTGTTAGGCTTGGAGTTTTTATGTGGCAGAAAATGCCAACATCCAAATTGTGCACTGTTCTGCACTGCATTCGGGTGAGTGCTCTCCACAAATGTCCTAATTGTCACCATCCAAGTAAACATGGAGCCCTCAGATGAGAACACAAACTTGGCACAGTACTTGAGGGCTCTCCTGCCCAAGACACAGATGGACACGCATAACCAAAACATACTTAAAATTCTTTAAGACTAAAACAAATTTCTAGCAGAAAAACTAAGCAACAGTTAAACATTTTCTGTTGCCTACTTCTATTCTGAAGTGGAATTAGTTTGAATAAACAGTTAGATTAGCAAGGATTTTCTGCATTCACCCTAGTGGTAATTGTAGATGTTAGTGCCTGAATGGTATGTTCTCTGGTGAAAGCATTTCACAGAAAGATGGAGCAAACAATCTGGGGTAAGGGTCATCTTTCTGCCCTGCAAAATCAGGTCCATGATGTGGGCTTCCTAGTTTTACAGTAAGATTAAAAATAAAGTCATTAGTTTCAACTTGGATTCTGCACATGGTTGGGTGGGGAGACATGAGCAATGCACGAAGGAATGTGCAGAGGATGAGTGAGAAACAAAAACAGACCAAGAACAGGAGGGAAGACAAAAGGCTGTATTACCAAAGGGGATTTAAAACTCTTCAGTTATGACTTGTCTGCCACTGACACTTAAGCTATTGGCATCTTCTTTTCTATTATGAACTCATCTACTGTACAAGAAAAAAACCCAAGCCTGTTTGGTGAGAATTTGACTAGAATTAAGGGCCAAGTGAAGTTAAAAATTATGCTGTGAGCTTGAAAAATAGACACTATAGAGTCACAGCTACCTACAAGATTTTTGCTTTTCAAGAAATTATTCCCTTACTTTCTGAAGTTCATAGGCAGATTTTCTGATGGCTGAATCTCCTACCTTGGAAATGAAGGAAATCATTTCCTTGGCCTTAAACAAACATATCATGGTGAAAAGTAGTTATGGTTCTAAGAGTAATTCTGTAACACTAACTCTTCATTAAAAACAAACAAAAAAAACCCCAAAAAACGCCCATACACAAATTCAACTCCATGTTGCTCTTGTATTGAGAGACAAACTAGAAAAAAAAAGGGTGCTCTAAGAGGTGCTCTCTCCACATGAAAAATGAGAAGACTAGTTACATAATGCGAAGACCTAGGAGTATTAACATTATGAAGGGAGACCAAAAAAATAAAATCCAGCATTCAAAAATTATGGCAAAGAAAAGTAGCACTTGAAGTGTCAGACTCAAATCAGAATGGATTTTTACTATGCAGTGGACTGTTGCCAGGGGAGGAGTATTTACTTGGAAAAATAGCACATCACAGATCAGATGAAGGTAACAGCCAACAAGGCTGTATAGTATAGTCTCAGCCTGAATTCAAAAGAGTTAATTCAGCAAAGACTTGTTCTGCTGCATGTGGAGTATACATTTAAGTCAATGAGACATTGCCAAATACTTTAGTGCTCTACTGACCAGCACAGGGTGATAAAGACAGAAGTCCTGAACTGAAGAAATAAGGAATATAAGGGAGAAGGTATGTTTGTGTAAGGAGGGCAATGACAGCAGCTTTACAAAAACAAAACTGCTCAAGCAACTAGAAAAAGCATGTAGGACTTTTGGCATCTCACGGATTGGAAAGTAGCAGGAAACATTTTCATGGCTGGGCCACTATGTTGTCCCTGACATTGCAATGAAAAAAAAAACAAAAACAAAAAAAAAGAACAAATAACAAACAACCTAAACAGTCAGCTTCTTTGGAAGAAATTAGACACAAATCACTCAGAGAATTGCATCCTTACTTTACAGCAAGCCGATTTTGCTCAGCAGTGAGTTCCTCAGCTTGTCGCCCTATTCCTGGAAAGAAAAGACACATTAGATCTTTTCAAAAGACAAATAGTAAAAGCTATTCATAAAGCCTTATGCTTGCACCCCACAAATAAATTTCTACAGCCATAATTTCAACATTTCTTTGTCACAGGTGCTTTTAATACTTATCAATCCCTAACTTCTATGTCAAGTTCTACTCTAGCTCTTTATCCAGTTCCTTACCTCATTCCCCTTTTCTCACCCTGGCCACACTGTCAGGAAGAGCAGCCATAGCATTCCCACACACACAATGGAAGTGGCAATGCCACCAACTGGCAGCGACCCCCAACAGCTTCTACAAACTGTCTCGAGCTGGAAAAACCTCTGTTGCCAGAAGCTGCTGGCTCATTTAAGCACAAGCCTCCCGCTGGCTCCTTGGTGAGAAATGGAGCATTTCACAGCAGGAGGAGTGGGCAGGGGAAGGGAAACAGGCACGCAGGGAACAGAAGCTCCACTGGCGTGAACGAGCAGCCCAGCTGCCTGCTGCTGGAGCAAGCCTAAACATACACATCAGTAATAATCTGGAATTGTACAAGGTCCAGACTGGAAGGGTGACCTCCTGTTGAGTGCACAAGACCTTTGGGGACAGAGTTAGCACACAGACTCAATGTTCCAGGAAAACAATGGAAAAATCTTGTGTCACGGCCAGTGGTAAACAGATACTGCTTATAGCACATACCTCAAAACCTTCACCCTAAAGCTTTAGCTCCACATACTGCAGGGAATCCCACTGGCTTCAGCAGAGCTACATGGGATGAGTCACAGCACTTGATATGGAGCATGTGCACAGCTCCATGTGCACAGCCCCAAAAGATCAGGGGCTTGGCACCAATTGACACTACTATTCTACACATACTCTTCATAATTAGAAATACACACACAGGACCCACATCCTACAACGACTGCTGATAAGCTGCTCATTTCCATTCTCTCTCCACTGTTTCAGTTTGCAAATACTGGGAGGGCCCGAATTTCAGAGAAACAATTAGCACTTAATTACTTAAAGGACTGGGTATTTTGTTTGTCTGTTTCCATTTATGGACAGCTGTGTTAAATTTTTGCAGCTAGAAATTTGCCACTGATGCTTGAACTGCAAGCTGCCTTCATTTGATCAACTGCTCCATATATCTATGTTTGCAATGTAATGAGCCTTTTCCACCATCATGAATGTAGGATTTCTGGTCTGTTTAAAATGCTCCTGCCTCTGCTGTTGTCTTTTTCCTTTCTGTCCATTGGTTTACCTTCGACATCCTAGGTGTGTACCTCAACTGCACATTGCTGTGGAATTGCAGCAATACCTGAGCTGACTCAACTTACAGAAGCAGATAAGCCTCAACAACATGAATGCCAGCAACACGGTCAATTAGCCAAGCTTCCAGCTGTACCTGTTATAGCCAGCTGAAAGCATTAGATTCCCTTGTGCAAACCTGGCTTGCAAACAATGCCAGACTCCCGTGTGCCATCACCTAAATCCTTGCTCACAACAACTCTGTAGCAAGGCACTTATTCAGTCACCCACAGCTTGTAAGGCCGTGGGCCTCAGACCATCAGAAATTCGCACAAGCGATAATGCTACTGATGGCAACTGACATTTTTAGCCTTTTCCCTGTACTAGACACAGGCATCTTACTGGAAAATAATACTGCCCTTTGTCACAGCACAGCACAAGACTGGAGACAATGTTATTTTGCTTGCAACTGTGCTTCTCTCTGCGCTGGGGAAAAGCTACTGAATTCTCTCTCTCACAACTCATGGAGTATATTACCACCGAATAAATCAGTGCTAGCATATTTTTTGCTAAATTAACACTAATGACTGAACCTACATATCAAAAACAACTCTTGACTTCTGAGAATCAGTAACAGCTTCAGAGAACTTAATGGATACGCACTGTAGCATCTAGCAGGAGATACTGGTACTAGCTAAAATCCAAATTGGGCCCCAAGGAAGTAGAATACCCAAAGGGGAAAACAGTTGTCTCTGATATTGCAAAGACAGTTTGATCCTAAAAACTGATCAAAACTTTAAGTTTCTCATTTTCCTCCACAAAGCATTTTTCTTCCTTATTTGGAACAACTCACTGAACTACATTAATTCACTCCATAAATCAACCATAGAATCCACTGGAATAAAAAAGCTGTCTTCAGAACATGGGAAGAGATTCCTTTTCTTACCGTCATGTAGCTGGCATGCAAGTGTTGTGATCTTCTGTGTAATTATCATCAGCGGACTATAACAAAGACAGAAACAACAGTTACATGTCTTGTAATACAAATTATTCCCAACTTTCTCACTGATTGTCTTTATGCCTTTAAAAGGCATAACTGTATTAGCAACAAGTGGAAAACATCCAATTAAAGCTGAAGGAGGCACTCAGGCATAAGACAATTGCCTGGGTTCAAAACAACCCCACAGTAACTTGCACTGGAATTTTTAATTGCTAAGTGCACACAAAGCCTTATTTTATGTCTCCCTATCGTGCAGCAGTGCAAATTGTAGTTCAGAAGAAATCACACCACCAGGAAATACCAGCCTCTGCAGCCCACTGAGCTTTTCAGGCAAAGACCAAATTGAAGCCCCATACAATGCAACACTAGAATACAGCAGTGCTGCTGTAACCCAACTCTGGCTCTTCTTACTGTTTGTTACTCTCCTATTGTCTGTCTCCTCAGTGCCCTAAAAAAATGTTGACTCTGCAGATACAGATGCTTATTTCCCCACATGAATAGCTCTATCAATTAGGACTGTGTGCAAATACCAGAATAGCTGTCAGCACAGCAGTTTCCCACTTGCTTCTTGGCCACGCATCTGCGCTGTGAACAGCCTGTACAAGATACACCATCCAGCTGGGAGTGTATGGGCATGTGGGATCTGGAGCCCCTGGAAAAAGGAGCTGGTTATACCTGAGCCAGGCTGGCAGCCACCCAGCAGCTTTGGTGCCAGCTAAACACACCACATAGCAATAGCCACTACTCCCGGTAGGGCCACTCATACTTCCCGTATCCAGCTTTACAGAGCTTCTTGGCACTGAAGGTAAATGTGAGAATGTGAGCTGCTGCAGCTAAGGAATGGGGAAAAAGACTAAACTCAGCTTGGTGGCATCAGGAGCTGGTTCCCACAAGGATAAAGGACACAGCCAAGAGCATTTAGAGGAAGGCAAGAGGAAAAGATGGGAGGAAAACCATGGGGACAACTGACCACCTCCTCCATCATCTGTGGCACCCTAAACACCAAACCTGGTGCTGAACATCTGTAATCTGGAAGGACCCATGGCAGGCAAAGCAAGGGATGAGCACCTGCTCACACTGCTTGTCCCCATCTCTCTGCCACTGGGGACATCACCACAGGGTGCCCAGATCTCTCACAACCGCAACAGCCACGAGATGGGAATGGGTGATGAGGATACACCACTATTTTAAAAGCATTAGTTGTGATGACTGTATGTAAAACCAGTCCCACAAAAGAGATCTGTCTTCACTGAGGATTAATACAATGGGTTGTTTCTCCATTTGAGAATAAACTGACATTAACCAGATGGAGGTCTCTGTTTGAGCACAAATGATGTCTTCAACCTGGAAATGAAAACTCGAGTTTGTACACATTTATTTAACTATTTACACAGTTTAACCAGTATATGGAACTTTTTTAAGAGACATAGATGATTGCGCCAAACATTACAGCTGTTCATTTTAACTATTGTAAGATATTTTCTGGAACACAAAGAAAAAAGTTGAGGTTGTTTTAGTTCAAGCACTGTGTTTGTCTCACAGATTTGTCATGGTAAAGAAAAAAACCTGGAACTTACATTTAGTGATGTCTAAAATAACAGTCAAATACTTATGTTCTACAGAGATTTTCAAGAGATTCTGGATCATCCTTAACTAAATCAACCTACTGGTTACAATCAAATGTAAACCCAATGGCTAAGATAAACTGTTTACAACCTGATTATCCCACTAATATAAATCAAACAGATTCTCAACATAACTCATAGGCTGAGCATGTTAAACACACAAATACTGGCAAAAGACATTCTTTTATTCTAAGTGGTCTTTTTTTTTAACACTTAATATGGTTGATCTTTTTCAAGAGTCCAAAAGTATTTCTGTGTGGGTAATTTGCATTTTCTACCCAAAATGAGAACATGCAATATCAGCCAATTACTTAATGAGAAACTGCTTTTATAATTTCAGAAGTACCTACTTGAAATGTCAATTTAAAAAGTTTGCACAAAAAATTCAGAATAGGCTTAAATATACACAGAACTTGAATACAATTGTAACAGAGGGGTTTGTACAGCAGCTCTTCTTGGGTCACCTAGACCACTTATAGTAGCTACAGAATGGACAAATTCAACAATGACTTTTCACCTTCCACCAATATTGTCAAATGGTCATTCTAAACTTTATTCCAATTAATCTTTCAAGAAAAGTGATTTATAAGCTGTTTTTACCATTATCTTCAACATCCTGTTTATCAAAGTAGATTTTCCCAGACAAAATTTAGCTTTGCTTTCAGAGATACATAAACCCTAATCCTTTAAGCATATGAAAAGGCACTTTTTTAATCCTTAGGAGAGACAGAGGCTGTCACTGAACCAAGCAATTTTACTGCAATAAACACAAATTTTTCTTTTGGCAGTGTTTGACCTTTTTAGCTTTATGGGGGAACATTAACACTTGTTTCAAATTGCTTCAGTTTGTTGCATATGTTTCTTATGGCAAGCACTTCACGCCAGTATTGAAGTGGGTAACTTTAAACCTCAGGCTCTGAGCCAAAACCGTATGACTTCAAGTGTCTAAATTTAGATACTTGTCTTAGACAAGGCCCCCATGGTAAACCAGAGAGAACCAAAGTGCAAACAATCCAAGGGCAGCAGGAGTAAAGCCTGCACTGAAGTCATACTACATATAAACACAGAGGAGAGAAGCTCTCCTCATCTATATTAGGAATTCATTGCCTCATTGATGGCACATTGTAAGCCAACAGAACAAGTCAGCCTTTCCTGCACTTTATTCAGAAAAGATGGACAGTCTTTCTCCCTCAAATCCCAGCTCCAGAGGAGACAAGGGATAACAAAAGTGATGTGTCTGTCAAAGCAAGTGGAAAGGAGAGCCACAAAGTTCATTAGATACCTCCTGTTCTCCCTCCTGACATCATCATATTACATGTCATACATATTTTCCAGAGTGGCTGGAAAGTGGCCCAGCAGAAAAGTGGGGGGGTGCTGGTCCACAGCCAGCTTAGCATGAGCCAGCATGTGCCCAGGTGGCCAAGACAGCCAATGGCATCCTGGTCTATATCAGGAATAGTGTGGCCAGTAGGACCAGGGCAGTGATTGTCCCGCTGTACTTGGCACTGGTGAGGCCGCACCTCCAGTCCTGCTTTCAGTTCAACTCAGAGGACACTGAGGGGCTGCAGCATGTCCAAAGAAGGGCAGTGGAGCTGGGGAAGGGTCTGAATCACAAATCCAATGAGTGACTGAGGGAGCTGGGATTGTTTAGTCTGGAGAAAAGAGGCTCAGGGGGTACCTTATCACTCTCTACAACTGCCTGAGGGTGTAGCCAGGTGGGAGTCAGTCTCTTGAGCTGCACCAGGGGAGGTTTAGGTTAGAGATCCAAGGAAATTTTTCACAGAAAGAGTGATTAGACACTGGAATGGACTTCTCCAGGAGGTGGTGGAGTCACTGTTCCTGGAAGTGTTTAAGGAACGACTGGGTGTGGCACTCAGTGCCATGGTCTAGTTGACATGGTAGTGATAGATCATAAGTTGGACTTGACAATCTCAGTGGTCTTTTTCAACCTACATGATTCTGTGATCACTTTTCTACCCTACTCAGGAAGGTGGAAAACTGCTGTAGAGTGGCAATGGGATGACACACACACTAAATCTTTCATGAGATCAGCGTCAGGTATCAGTCAACACTTTGCACATAGGGTAAGCAATGTTTCAGGTGAACAAGGAGCATCTTCCTTACTCCTCTCCTCCTGCTCACCATTCCCCACTGACTTGATCTCAGGCAGACCATGTCTTTGCTGCAGGAAAAGGCAGAGCACAACAAAATAATGACATTACTGGAACTCTCCCTTAAGGGTGGGGAGGAGGGAGGGAAGAATCATAATATCCTAAACATGTGAGTTTTGATTATTAAAACTTTGAAATACCAGAGTATTGAATTGCCATTTCTATTCAGCCTTTCAGGCAAGCTCTAACTTTTTAAACAGCAATAAAACATTGATTAAGTTAATACCTTAAATACAGCACCATATCACATATAGTCAACTGTTTCCAACATGATACTGTTTTAACCCTTAGACTCTACTGGAAAAAGTCAATAGTGCTAAAAATAAGAAGGGAAGTTAACAAAACTATAAAACTCCCAATCCCTTTTCTTACTCCCAAATTTTGCAATGCACAGGTTTTTGGAGGGGACCAATTAGGCCGAATTTTAAAAGAAAATCTACCTACTACACTTGCACTGACAGATGAAGCACAAAGACTTATCCCTAGGAAGGAAGCATTTGAAATAAAACACATTTAGAAGCCTAAACAACTTGTGATCCATCACATTTGAACACCTAGTGATTGCTTTGCAGGCACATGCTGAGTGGTGATTCCACACCCTCTCTACCTGTCCTATTAAGCACTACAGCTACAAACTACCACAAAATCTGATTTATGTGTGGTGTGATTTCCCCTCCCTTCCCATGTTTTACATGTTGGCTATGAGTTAAATCTTAGGTTGTAGCTGTGCAGTACCTCCTACACACAAACCATAGTGGCCAACTTTTAATTAAAAAAAAAAAAAAAAAAAAAAAAAAAACAAAAAAACAAGAAATTGACCCAGGGACAATTTTATTTTTCAAAGCATCTAACATACGGAAAAGACAGCTTTGGATTTTTGTTTACCTCACATTAGATGCCTTGAAAAATAACACAAGACTAAGATGCAACCGTTTACAGAGCATGCTCAATAGAGGGGTTTACTCCCCTAAATAAACCTTCCAAATGAAAACATATCAGTTAATATAATTTTTAAATACAGCTTGCCCCAACGCAATAAATTTGCCAGAAGCACAGGCCAGTGGAAGTAAAGATGTTTTGTTTGTAGACTGCTGTGGGGGTCTTACGATGCTTACGAGAGAAAAGACGTTTTCCAAGCACAGTCTGCTTGACCTTAGGTAATCCCGGGGAGAAGTCTGGCACACGCTTGCTAGAAATAGTTTCCACTGACCTGATTTCACTGAGAGAGGAGGTGGAGTCAAAAGGCTCATAGCAGACAAGACTCCAAAACAGCAAACATGTATTTCAGGGTTACTGCTGCAGCGCTGAAGCCATGACAAGAAGTTCACACAGTCACACCCTGCTGTGACAGTAACTACTGCTGACAAGGGGATGGCCCAGCTGGCAGCGAGCTCGTACTTTTGCTTTCAACAATAAAAGGAAGAAGTACTGAAGTACATCAGAGGAAAAACACTTCACTAAACACACTTGCCACCTCTAAAGCAACTTACAATTTCCTTTGTGTGACATGTTGCCTTTCTGTGCGTGTGTGTTTGTGTGTGTGAAAGCTCCCAAGCAGTACTTCTTCAGCCTTCATGGTAGAAGTATTTCACTTAAAAGTGAAATGGAGAAGCGTCCAGGGATGTACTAGATGGGTGGAGCTCTCTAGCAGTGATTGCCTGCTTGAATTGTGCCTAGTTCCCACACAGCAGTTCTTGCAGGGCTCCTGTGTATCCCATGGTAAGTGATCTCAGGGCTGTTTCCAGTGGACAAGCACCCAGCTGAGCAGCAAAGCAGCAAACAGGCTTGGAAACCAGACTGGCCCCCCTTACTCACCCTGCACCTGCGCTGCTGCACTGCCTCTGGGGACCAGCTGCACACCAAGGTTACCCAGCGCTGCTGGAACAGATGCTGCAGCAATGTACTGCATGTCATACATTTAGAAGACAAGAAAATAAAAATAACCAATCAAATTTGTAGGACCAGACAATGTTTCTGCTCTGTGTTTTAACGTGGTACATCTATCTTTGCTTTCATCAGCAAATGTATTTCCTTTGTGGAAAACGGCTGCTGTACTTTTATTTCTTCCTTTTGTGGTTGAAACTAAAAGCCACTGAGAGACGAGAAAAAACAGCAACAAAGCACTAACCACCCAGCAGAACTGCCTGAAGTCACACTTGTCATTGAAGCATCTGCTTATATATATGGCTTTTTCAGAGGGCTCTCTCAACGAGCATCCCTTTCTAAGTGGTTTTGCTAAGAATGCTGCTGCTGCCCTGCATTTGGGATAGGGCAAACAAAAAGGTGGTGTCTGGACAGCCAAAGCACCAAAGCACTTGTGTAAGAGCTACAGATTTGACACATGTGGGGAGGAAAACTGCTCAAGTCTCCCAGATACTTCAGCTATGGTCTCTCTAAAACCAACAGAAGATTGAAAACTGTGCGCGTGTGTGTGGTGACCTTCACAAACTGAGTTTCTCTTCCATAAGGAATGGCAGCAAGAATCATAGAATCATTAAGACTAGAAAAGACCTCTAGGATCATTGAGTCCAACTGTTGACCCAGCATTGCCATCTTCACCACTAAACCATGTCCCCAGGTGCCATAACAGCATCTTTTTTGAACACTTCCAGGGATGGTGACTCCACCACTTCCCTGAGCAGCCTGTTACAATGCTTGGAAACACTTTCTATGAAGAAACTTCTCCTAAAATCCAATCTAAACCTCTCCTGGCATAACCTGAGGCCATTTCCTCTTGTCCTGTCACTTGTTAATGGGAGAAGTGACTTACCCCAGCCTTGCTACAACCTCCTTTCAAGCAGTTGTAAAGAGTGGTAAGGCCCCTCCTGTTCTCCAGGCTAAACAACCCCATCTATTTCAGCCACTACTCATATATGAAAGGAACTCCCACATGCACCATCATTCTCTGGCATTTCACTGAATAACCTGCAATATTAGGAAATTTTGCTCAGACACTGCAAGAATTCAAAGAGGAAACTAAAAAGCTCTACGGCCTTAATCAAGCAAAGGATTGAAACAGACACAAGTTCCATACCTTCTGAATTTTATCTGGATTATCATACGCATCTGGCATTTGGTCATGAAGCTTGCTAGACTGAAACTATCTATTACTACTTTCCAAAAATCAGAATCAAGATTCCTGATTTTAAACTAATTTTTCTTAAAGCTATCATATTGCTATACTCAATCTGAGCCTGTGATACAAAAGGAACAAACACAAACCATATGATATTATTACTGTTTTTATAAAGTTGTATAGGCAGGCAACTTACCAGCATAATCCTCTTAGCATAAAGAAGAAGAAATAAGAGAGAGAAAGAGTTAGGATTTAGTTTTTCTAGGTACAATGTACAAATGTCATGGCAAGCCAAGCAAAATAAAACATGCATGTTTCTCTCAAAGATTGGTTTGAATTAAGGGGGAAGCACAGGATTCAGTTACTGTACAATTAGCATTCAAAAATAAATAGGATTTTTGAGGAAGTAGTACAGAGAAAATTCCTAAATTATATCACCACTTATTTGAGAAATAAAATAACTGAAAGAAATTTGATAAAATATATATACATTTTTTTTAAATAATTAAAATTGAAGTGCAGCAAGCTGGAAATTGTTTTCCTTAAAACCTGGCAGTAGTTTAAAAAAAAAAATCACAAGTTTTTCCTTAAGTACTGTGCAATACATGAAAACCTCTTAAATCAAGAAATAGCTGCAAGCAGCTTCAATACCGTTCTGACAATGGGACTCAGTGACCAAACCTTCCTTTTGCAGGAGTTAAGAATTAACTAGTCACCAGCAGGTAAGAAGTTCCTTATTTCTTATTTTGTAACACGGAAGTGATGTGCCACAGCTTTATCTTTCATTTTCCTGTTTGCTTAAGATATGACCCAAAAGTTACCTTGTTCTCTCCATCTCTACTTGCATTTTACAAGCTCTGTTCTCAAAATGGGAGGGCTCCAAACAAATAGCACAACCAACTATTACTAAAAATGGCCCAAAAATGTATTTGCAAGCACACTTCAAAAGGGTTATGCGTGCAAATTGTTAAGTGCACAAGGCAGGTCAAGAGAGCTAATGAGGGATGCTGGCTGTCAGCACTGCTGCTGGGAAACTCTCAGTGATCATCTGGCTCGTCGCTTCAGGGAACTGCCATTGGAAAGCTGATGGCAATAGAACTGGTTATGTGCCTATTTGATGTGCATTAAAACTTCCTCCTTGCAACCAGGCATCACCAGACTTAAGGGGTACTGAAACCTCAAACACAAGTCAGCAGATGATGGGGTTTTTGTTGCATCTTAAAGATCCCCCCGAATCCAGTGTCTTGCCTTCTCAATATATATCCCCAGCCACGTTCACCCAAAATGGTGGGAGGCTGGAGGGAGATGGGCACAGCTCCATGGTTCTGTCTCACTCGTTTCTGAAACCCTGAGGGAGAACTTTAATGCCATCCTCCCAGCCAGGCCCTGTCCTAATGATTCCCTATTACCACATGCAACACATGAGGAACCATTAAATATGGGAGAATGACCAAAAGGAGGTTCAGTTGCTGCTCACACATGGTAAAACTGTGTCCAGGGAGTATATTTTTTCTCTCTGGGTCATCACATCTGTTCAGGTATATGCAAAAAGCTTCAAGGGCATATATTTACAGCTGAAGAAAACAGGTTTTAAGACAGATTTTTGAGGGGGATCTGGGTTTCAACACTTTGGATTGCAAGTTTTTATTGATACCACTACAGTATTTTTATTTATTCTTAGCCTTTAAGATACACCATGAAGGTACAGTTTATATTCATAGTACATTTTCCACTTGTTTACTACTTGGTAGTTTTATTTTTGACTGAAGTTTAGGAATTGGTGTGTATCCTGAAGCACCAAGTCAAAATCAAATAAGAGTAAATTCATTTTTCACTCATAAGAGAAATTATTTTTTCACTACCATTATTATCCTCAAGCTCATCATTAAATAAGAGTAGTTACTTTTTCATCAAGGGAGCAGAGAACACTACCTATGCTATAACAAACAACCACCATTCCTCTTCTTTCACCCCCAGTGTCAGCTGGATCTTTATTAAATATATTCAGAGAGACAGAGCTAATATGCCTCACAGTGCATTTCTGAACACAGTATTCAGAAAAGCATGATCTCTCACATTTCTCTCACTGTCTCTGTCTCTTACACACACTGAGCTATAGCATTCCAATCCCATTTACAGGCTTCTTGGTATGTCATGCTCTTTGAGGACATGCTTTTGTGTATTGAAAGAACTGCAGAAAAAATTACAGAACTAAATTTCTTTACACATATAAGTTCCCATTACTGCAGCTTCCTTAATAAAAAAACGCAGGAGTTTGAGAGAAACTTCCCCTCCACCACATGAAGTTTAATTAAATGCTGAAACCCACCACCTCAAAGAAAAAGACACATGCACAAAGCAAAAACCTTCATTCTCCTACTTGGTGCCAGTAAGATGAAAGAGACTTGGAAGAGTCATGTAAAACTTACTGTGTGAGTTTACAGAAATTTTTCATGGTCTGTTACTAATTACTCTGTCTTCAGACATTCAATTAAACAAGTGGAATACAGATTAGCACGCTGGTTTTAAATCATGCAAAAGCATACCTTGCTCTCACAAAAAAAGCACATAGGGTTAGCTGTCTCTATCTTTGCAAAGCGTCCTCTACTGCTTCTCTGAGTGAAACCAGAGAGGACAGAATGTATGAAAACCATTTCACACGTATCACAGCATACAAAAAGCTGTGCTATTAAAGCAGCAGCCACAAGCTGGCCCCATGAGAGAACCACTGCTGACAGCCCAAGCTGATCTCTTGTTTCTCTGCCTGGGTTACTCACCCAGTTCCACCAGCAACTCACCCCTGCCCAAGTGCTGCCCTCACACCCTGGAGTGCCTGGGCTGGGAAACACCTTCCCACCCGGGGCTTCAAGATAAATCAGAATGGGGAAAAGAAGACAGAGAGCTGACAGCTGTGCCTAGGAAGCTGGAAGGAGAGCAGCCCACCCCACCTCTCAGGGCAGACCACCAAGGAGCAGGGCACCAGCCACCTAAGTTGCTCCTACAGCTCCAGGAAGAGACTGCCCCACTTATCCTCCCAGGCTGCTCTGCAGGGAAACCTAGCTAGCTAGCTAAGCTCCACCTTCCCACCTACACAGCTTCTAGCAAGAAAACAGTAGACACAATGAGTCAGTGCAAAAATCATACAGTCCTTATTCTTTTGTTAAAAAACAAAACCAAAAACCAACCAAACAAACAAAACCCCACCCAAACACAAAACAAAGCAAACCCCAACAAAACCCCAAAGATTGTAACAAAAGCCTCAGAAAAATCTTAAGGGGAACAAAATTGTAGGTGCTCCACAGATAACATAAAACTTATTTTTACAACTTACTGAAATCAATTCATACTGATTGACATAGGAACCAGTTTGCAGACCCACTCACCCGGAAAAATCTGTAGTGAGAATACCATAATGAAATATGTATATTCGGCTTATGTGGCACAGTGTGAGGTATCCCATAGCTACGACAAAGGAGTACCTAAAAACATAAAACACAGAACACATAGTTACCAACACAAGTACCAACAAGAACTAGAATCACTCAAAGTGGGTTGGGCTTGTTTTGATTTTTTTCAAATCAGATTGTTAAAAAGTCTGAACCTATGTTACAACACCTGGAAGAAATTCTCAAAGGGGGCTGATGGCTTTGTATACCCAGCTGAAACCTTAACAGAGGTGTCTCCTCATTCTGGGGGTAGGGAAAAAATGAAAGAAGAAATAGGATCAGTTCAAGTCGCACAATTCAATTTTCAAAGCTCCCATCTTCACATATTATTTTGAAATTTCTGTCCAACTTAAGTATTTGAAATCAGATGATACTGTATGTCAGTCACTGAAGTTATCCACTGTATTTTTTGTCTGTAAATGTTCTTTATTTACAACTCTTGCTCAGATCTAGCAAAGAGTAAGGTATTTCAAGCTTAAGGTATTCTCTCTTTTGTGATTTTATATAAAGGCAGATGATGGTACGTAGCTTAATCTTTTCAGCTCTCCATGCCGAAGCACACCATCTTCCAGAAAAATCCTAGAATCAGATAGATTGGAAAGGACCTATAAGATCACTTCGGTGTCCAACTGAAGAAGTGTTCCTTAGGTAGGATGTGACAAATTCACTCTGTGTTTCAAGATGGTAGCACTCTTCTCTTGGGCAGGGCAGTACCTTGGTTCTATCCTAACAGCTGAACAGTCTGAAGACTGGAAATGTTGCAGCGTCTGCATGGGCAGATGCAGCCTTTCATACAAGTAACTTCTCCCTGTATTCACACGAGCAAGGAAGAGGATACTGGGGAGGAAAGAAGAGGAGGGATGTTTGGAGACAGACTGGCACATGAAGCAAATTACACCACGCAATGGAGAGCTGGGGGACCAGAATGAAAGGGTTGGCACCACATGGACAGGCCAGGAGCAGGTCCTCCACAGCAGAGGTTATCCATGTAGGGGAGAAGAGGCAAAGACCAACAGACTACAGAAGGAGATGACACATCTGCATGCCTGGTAGGGCTGAGCCCTGGGAGGCTGGTAAGCACACATTGCCAAGAAGGGTCCTCCCCGGACCCATGAGAGCATCAACCACAGGGGAGAACTAAAGGTGAAATCAGACAAGAGGATCAGTCAGCAGACAACTGAAAAAGAGCCAGGCCTTTGTCAAATTATGGCTGGTTTTAAAAGAAATGAGTTTTTCCTCCCTGGGGGCTAATAAACTGCAGTGTGAGTGACAGTGATGGATCACAAGGCAACCTGTGGGTCATGTGGCCCACAGCAAACAGCTGGATGAAAGGCAGACTGAAGGGGCATGACAGATTCTTCAGGAGATTCAGAGTAGAATTTATTGTATTTTATCTGGGTCAGGCACCCAGTCCTGCCTCAGCAAGGTCCTTGGATTCCCCTCTCATCAACGGAGAATGGCAAGCATCCATCCAAAGGCAAGTCACCCGGCTCAGACATGCAACAGCGAGAGACAGGATGCAGGATCTAAAATAAGCCCCCCTGCTGAGGTGTAAAGCACTTAGACTGAAATGGGGGGCAAGCAGGGAGAGATACACTGAACTGCTGCTGCAGCTGGGAGCATTTCTGATGCTGGATTAATTCATTCATTTATAGGCCTTGAAGGCTAGCAGCTTCACCAGAAAGCAAACTAGCAAAAAATAACCAGGGAAAAGAGTATGAAGGTTAAATTACGCAGTTTATTTAATTTGTTCTCTTCCACTGTGTTTTTCTGGGGGAATAAAGAGCCAAGTCTTGAAGCCCCACTCTGAGGATCTGTTCCCCTGTATGAAAAGGTCCAGACCTTAAAGTGGCGTGGTTCAAGCTTACTCTCAACTGGTTTGGATACATTGTTACTCTGCCAAAATTAACAATGTGGATGTACTCTGAGTCACGCTGCTATGGCTAGTAGAATACAATAGAAAAGTCCTAACCCAATCCTCCCTCAGAACTCCTGGGGTTTTTCAGCACGTTGTATTGACATTTCACATTGATTCAAATCAACACATGACTGTCTTGCAGCAGTGGGTGACATTATATGAACTGGTTTGATTTGTGCTTCATTATAAAGCTATTTTGCTATTAGCCATTGTGGCTAATTGGCTAAAGAGGAAGAGTGAGGGCGTTTCCTGTTGAAGCTGTGTCCTTTTCCTTATCACAACCCCACCTTGTCTAGGAAGATGTAAATAACTAGTGGATGATTCCTTTGTAGATTTGGTTCCTCTGATCTACAGTCACTAACTCCTGCATTTCCCTCAAGTGACAGGCAGGGACAATGACTAGGAAACCATAATATAAATTTTTAACACCTTTTTATTTTGGTCTCTGGATGGCATTTCTTTAACAAACATTATTCAATTACCTTTCTTTTTTATGACATTATTAATTACCCTTAGACTTCTGGGCTTTGCACTCTGTGAGAGGGTGGAAAAAATACATCCTTAATACCCTATCTTGCTGGTGCAATATGCTAGTAACTGCTGTAGACAGGATTGGTTTTTTACAGTTCACATTTCTAAATAATCTTAGAAAAATCACAAGTAGGGTTCCCATTTAGATATTAGAGAGGGGTCTCTTCAGGGAAAAAAAAGGAAGGCGAGAGGATTATCTGACCATCAGATTCTCAGACAGCCCTGGCCTTGAAGGCAAGGGAAGAAAGGGTTTCCTTTCCCCAGCCCAGATTTATGTGGATTCTGGGCATTCAGCAGCAGCTACAGAAACAGCCAGACAGTGCAGAGACAGAAAACACCTGTCACACACCCAAACCATAAGCTTCTACTTTAAGCAATAACAGGTCTTGTATTTTCTACTTTTTCACAAAACCCAGTACCAAAAGCAAGACCTCATTTTGTGGATCACTAAGCTAAGCTGCCTCAGTGACCTTATTTGAACGACCTAACTCAAGAATAAGTGGAAAATACCGAAAGGCCAAACAGCAACGGGGAAAACACATTAAAAAGCATTATCAAATGCAATCTGGAAGAATAGAAGACCAAGGAGAACATGACTTCATTATGCTTAAGAAATCAAAGGTTTGTTCATAAATTATTATGCCTGCAAAAGCCAAATTTTGAGGCCAGCAATTTCATAGGAAAATGCAATACATCAACCCAAAAAAACCACAAATTGAGATTACAGCTGCTTCTGTAATTCCGTGAACAAAGCTCCTGCAAGTAACTGGGAAAGAAAAGAAGGAAAGAAGAGAAGGTGGTTCTAAAAACTCCTCATGATTCTCCCTGAAAGCAGAGAAGTTATCAGAGTGGTGGCTGCAGACTTGCAGCCACATCAGCTCACCTGTGGATGTTGGGAATACTCGCCATATTCATAATGCCATAGTTCATCATCACCAGGACAAAAAGATGAATGGAATACCTTGAAGACAACAAAATGAGTATTTAGATAATTTCTATTTTACCTGGAAGTGCTGGTAGTTCAGAGCAAGAGAATATTTTTCCATGCAAATGACATCAATATGATGTCATATCAGGGTACCAGTAAACCTGGATTACCACACGACATCTTATAGACTCACTATCCAACACAGACTGATACTTATTAAAAAGATATTATCCATATGTTTAACTGAAAGAGTAGCCTGGCTCAAAGTGCACATTCAAGTTGGATACATCTTTTCCAGAAGAGGTATCTTCACAGCAGACTGGTGTGGCCTTAACTTCCAGAACAAACATCACAAATTAAATTAAATACTTCACTTAAAAATACTTCCATGAGTCATTTTACTTTGAGGGTTTGGAATGGTTATGTTGGTTAGGATATTTTTTGTTAAGGTAGCATTAAGAGCCTTCAGATTAAAAAGATGTAATCCAGAAAAGCTGATATGAAGCTTAAAATTATTTTCACCCAAGTCTTGTCTAAATGGTGACTCAATACTCACCACCCAAAGCAGAAGACAGCAAAGTATATTCCAAAGAGGGTGGCAAATGCATGGCGAACAGCAGAGCTGGCATGACTGGGACTCAAGTATATACGAAACCAAAATGCAGCCAAAAGTGCAAACAGTTGACAGGCTACAAAATTGATCTGTAACAGACAAGAAAAACAAAAAACTGTTTTGATTCTTGGAGGAGGAGGAGGAGGATTCTCTCTGCTCTCAGAACAATTAAGAGCAGAGGTAAGAAAAGAGGGGGAAATCATGAGCTATGAATCTTTTTCTTCTCAGCATTCTCACTAGTGAACTCGTGGTAACTTTTCTTGGCCTGTGACAGAAGGGATTAAACAGGCACACAGCCACCCAGAAGCAGACAAGGAAGGTCAGGTTCCAGCTACCCCCGGGTACAGATGGGGCTCTGGTGATTCTCACTCTCCTTGGAGGAAGGCTCTTCTCCGCTGCCAGCCTGGCCCAGGTGCAGGGATCATCATTCCCCTTCTCAGGCCTCTTGGCAAGAGGCAGGGGCCAGGAAACAGTCTGGGACTCTGAAATATTACCCCAGTACCTGACTTTCCCCCACCCCAACACAAGGGCAAAATCAACAATCCTTATGTGACACAGTTCACTAGCAACGAGAACAGGGCAGCCACCTTAGCTGAATTCCTCCACTCCACAGCATCTTCCACACAGACCTTCCAACTCCCCATGTTTTGTGCTTTGAGTGCAAAGAAAACAACTTTACCATTAAGCAGACACCTAAAGGAATATGCTTCTCAAATGTTCTTTGGCTACTGCATGTGAAAATCAGCCTGGCCTCGCTGCAAGGAGGTACAGATGGCAGTGGGAGCACAAGACATGCAGAGGGTAAACAGTACAGGAAGAGAGGCTACTCTTGTCAGACACAAGGACAAGCAAAAGCTTCAGTGTCCTCCAGAGCAAAACTGACATCACACTGCCTTCTTCAAGTCACCTTCTCTTTGACAGCCTCAGCAAAAATCCCAGAAGTCAGAGGAAAAACAGATCAAAGTCACAGTCAAAACAGAGCTCAGGAGCTGTCTCTAACAGAGCAAATACACCCCTGGGATACAACATCCTTAAGTCCAGCCTGGACCCTAGACAGCTGGAGGTAAATTAATTCAGTCACAATGTCGCTGTCCTTTTTTTTTTTTTTCCTTTTTAATCTTTTTTTTTTTTTTTAATTCACCCTGAGCTCTCCAGCACCAAGTCATCCCTGACCAAGCAAAACTAAACAGGCTGCAACATTTAAGCAATCACTTGGATTAGAGGATTATCCACAGCTATCAGTTCAGGACAGGATAATACATCTCACTCGGAAATGCTCTGACATGCTGGCTGTCCAGGGGTGGTTGGATTCTGCCAACCTTCTTCTCAAAAACATTTACAATGTGTTTAACAAGATACTATAGCCCCAAAGTGCTTTTATTCTGGTGGACTACATCCAACATAGTGTTAGCTGTTCATGCAAATGCCTCCATTAAAGGTTTGTTGGCTTCACTGGTGCAGTTCTTTTGTTTCAGTGATGCAGGCAGTCATGCAATAGAATAATGCAATAATTTAAATACCTAGGTACTCTGAATTTTAGTTCTTTGGAGCAGAGACAATATCAATTTATTTCTTGCTCATGCAAGCAATCAGCATTTATAACAAATAGTATCACAGAATTATAACCAAAGCAAGTAATTCTCATTTTTAGTGCAAGATCTATAGAACAAAAAGAACAAGAGAACAAAATTGCACTGGTCTCATAAAACCCAGGTGTTGTAGTAGAAATCCTGAACTTGTCTGTTACCATAGAGTTACATTCAAAATGCTAACACCTTGCTCCCACCCTTCCACAGACAGAGGTGCAGCAGAAATCGCTGAAGCCCCTACAGGGCTGCTCTGACTGCATCCTTTCTCAGCAAGTTCCCAAGACTGATGGGTGCCAACTCATCAGTGACAAATTCTGTGAACCTTAATCCCCCCCATCCTGCTCCAGCTTAGAGTCACACTGGCACACCCAGAGCAGCTCAACTCTGTGGCATGCAGAGCTTCTCTGATCTGGTGTAAAGAAGTGCAAAGACTCACAGAAGCCGAGTGGTTGATTGTTTGAAAGACAATACCCCACTCTGTGCAGCGCCACTCACGGAAGCTTTACACCCGTAAAAGCCATCACCATGAGCAGGCATTTGCTTTTTACTTTCATACAGCTCTTGTAGGCCCAGTTGAAGATGTTAAGGATGCTGGGGTCTCAGAGGTTCACACACACAGCACAAGGAAAGTGCAAGATCCCAGAGCAGACACACTTGTACCATTATCTAAACAGCTAAGGCAGGGAATGACAGTGGCAGCAGCAGTGGCAGTATCACAAGCTAACACGCAGCGAAGGACAGCTCAGCAGCCTCACACACAGGTGCTGCTGCTTGCCTTTGCCTTTGAGCATGTGTTGCTTGTGCTACCAACCATGCCACTACCACAGCTTCATTTTGTTGTGCAAATTAACCAAGAGAACTAACCAAGACTCTGTGCTCTTTTTGCAAGGGTCGGTGCAAAGCCTTGTACCAGGTCAAAACGTCGCCCATATGTGTCAATGAGTTTTTGGTTTATAAGGGTTGTTTCTGCAGAGCAGCCAAACATCACAGACCCAATGCACTCAGCAAGCAATAATCTGGCAATAGACCAGATTTGCTCTGTTCTACACCCAGGAATAGAGGGACACAACAGCTTTTCATCTAACCACCTCTATTTAGTATTTCTATATACCATTTTAAAGACATGCAGTGTTCACATGCATACACACAAACGCTGACAGTTCATCTTACAGTGACTTTACTGCATTCCATTTGACATTAGTTTTATTCTTCATTCTACATAGTTAAGGCATCCAAGTAAACAGATCCCTAAGAATTTAACAAATGTTGTGCTGCATCACAAGTGAACTAAGTCACACTTTCCTTCCTTTCCCTTTCCAAAGAGAAAAGGATTCATACTATTCCCTTTTGGTTATTTCCACTGTTGCTAAAAACACTTTATAAACAGAAAATTCAGGGCTTCTGAACACTGATGAATGGTGTCCAGGCAAAAATAACATGGAAATAAAAATTATATGCCAATTGACCTTTATCAGCATTGCAAGTCATTTGACCTGTGTTTTTAGCTAGCCACATCTATTCGTGTTGCCACCAAAATTCTGCACATCTGGTTTCAACTTTGCTAGCAGAAAGGAAACACCTTTGCTTTTTAGTCACTTTCTTCCATGCTCCAGAGAGTAAGATGTAATAAAATTAGGAATCAGAGCACATGATATGCTGCCAAAAGAAGACAGTATCTTCCTTTCATTTTCCATGATTAAACACTGGAAGATAGAAAGGCAGTCTCACCACAGTATTCTGCAAAGACATCTGGAAGACTTATATCTGAGTCACAGCCAGCTGGAGACAGCCTTGCAATACAGAAACAAGATATCCACACTTCTGGAGAGAGAGAAAATCTGGAACAGCTCCAGCACAACCCACTCGATTGTTATTGTTGTCTGGTTAATGAATCCTTTAATTCTTTATTAGTGTCAACTTGAAAAGGCTGGATGGATCCAGAGCAGGTATGAACAACAAAGGAAAAGAATAAACTGTAGTTCCTCCCTTTATTCTTTCAACTCCTGTAGTAGCAATAACTCAGCAGTGATGTTTAGATTGCAAATCTGAGTTTTACACAAAATTAGCAATCAGGTAAAACCGACCCACCAAGCACCCATGATGCTGATGCAAGAACAGCCAAATACAGTGGTTTCAAGATCCCCCTATTGGATTATGCCATAATCCAATCCCTCAAAGTACATAAAAGGTCAGTTCCATCTGTCTTGAGCCTTTGCATCTTCTCCCATTTTTAACAGGGTGAAACTTGGCAAACATTGGACTGGTACTGTACGAAGGGGAAGCATTAACACCTAGGGATTTGGAACCACCTTTTTGGTCATCTCCATCAACAGGCAGGGCTTTTTACATAGGAAAGTCATCTCCTCAACTTACTAACCACTCTCAGAGGAAATCCATAAAATTTTTTGCTCAGTATTTTATTTGATCTAATTAACCATCTGCAAGTGGGCACTTCTAAGGGCAAATGCCAGCTGGCAAATCACAAAATAAAGGTCCCAAATACCGGGAGTTAAATAGGTGCACCTAAAAATTTCACCCTTTGGAGGACATGAGCCTGATGTCAATAACACTGAATAGGAACAATTATCACTTTTTGTTCTGGGAGCAAACTGGAGAGCTGGGGAGAAATAAAAACTCAAACAAAAGTACTAACTTGTCAAATCCCTGTAACAGGAAAGTCATGAAGCCATAGAGGATTTCCAAAGAGAGAGGTAAATGTGTTGCTTGGTGCACCGAAAAATTACTGAAAAAATCCCACAAAAATCTTAAAAGGAGAAAACAGAAAGTGCTTTTCTTAGCTAAAAATTTTTGAGATGGGAAACCAGAAATGTGAGAGGAGACAAAACCTGACTATACACCTTTAAACCAAATCATTACAAAGAGTCTTGGTCACTGCTTCTTGTAGTTGAAGGTAGGCTACTGATAACCCACTTCAGGAAGTTTCATTTCTGCTCACCCCATAAGCCTTGCATCTGCAACTCTCCCTGTTTAAAAAAGTGGCAATATACATCTGAGAGTTACTAGATCACACTCTAGGAAGAGATAGTGAAGTACAAACACACAGACTCTTATTTTTGTGTTTTTAACCTCTTCCTTACAGCTAAGTATCAGAAGGAAACATCCTGCGTTCTGTTTTGACCACAAAAATACTTTGTTTTTCCTCTACTGCATTTATTTCCCTTAGGCTTGCAGAAAATCTGATCTCACTTTCCAAAAATCTAGGAGGATGTAACAAATTGACCACGCAGTTGTCTCCAAACTCCAGATGGCAATTAAGTCCATTACCCAAAGCAGATCATCCTCTGTAAGAAAAATTCTTATTACCGCTGGAACTCTGACAATCACTACAAGCAGTCACACTTGCTAACTTGCCCCTTGTTGGATGAGAAGGTGCTGGTGTGTCCTCAAGAGCACACAATCTGTGGATAAAAACCAGGCATGTTGCACATTCACAGACACAGGTACAAGTGTGTTTGAGCACAGCCAGGCTGTCAGAATATTCCCAGCCAGCATCCAGGTCCGTGTCACCTCAACATGTAGCAGACGATGCAGTCAGGTTATAGATATGGCAGATGATACCTCTAATTTATTCCAGGCCTTGGACTTACCAGCCAAATGAGAGAATAAAGGTTTAAATCTTCATTTCATTTGCTGAACAGAAGTGTAAGAACAAAGGCCTCTCAGGGTAGTTCAGTATAAAGATGAAGTTACAGCTCATGGTCAAGATGCTCTGTATTTGTTGCCATGTACTAATGAGCATCTGAGCACTACTTTAGGAGACTGCTACAAGGTTTTTATCTGGTAAATTAGCCTTTCTCCTGTATCCACAGACTAACCACAGATGACCAAACAGCTGTTTTCAGTATTTGGAAAAGCATAAAGAACCTTGCTAGCAGAAACTACTGACAGCAATAGCAACTCAAGTCAAACCACTGTCTTTGGAGTAGCACTTGGGTAGTATTTTGGAAAGGAGATGCCATAATAAAGCATTCCACTCTGCCAGAGATCAGCCCCATCTTCCAGGGTGATGCCTTTCTCCCAAAGAATAAAGCAAGAACTACAGAAATGCAGTAATTTGTTTCCCATGTTTAAAAGATTATTTTGCACATATCACCAAAGACACCTGGCAAACAACATGTTTAAGTTCACTTTGCTGGAGACATTTCTACTTTGATGTTGAAAAACAGACCTGCTGTTATTACAGCATTTCATAACATCACAAATGTGATATTTAGAAGGGGCGTGTTAAGAATGAGAGATGGAATAGTCTTTAATCAGATCGCAAAGATATCTGATACTTGCTGAAATTTCTCAAAATATTTTGATCTTCCAGACTATTTTTATGAACTATAAGGACAAATATTCTCTGCAGAGATCATTTAGCTCTACACAGGGAGGGAACAAGCACCTCCAAAAAGGAGGGCAATATCATAGAGACCATGTCGAGTTTCCCACTGCTAGAATTCTGACTCAGGCTTCCATGAAGGAAAAGGATTTGTGTAACATCATCTGTGCAGTTCCCCTTACTGCCCACAGTGGTGTTGCCTCACACAGAACTCTGTGCACTGAGAGCCAGCACAAACAGGTGTCTGTGAAGGAAGCAGAACTGACTGTCACTTGCAGGATGCTGTATTTTCTGTTCGTAGTCAGGCACTGTGGACTGCAATTGGAATGGATCAGAGCAGAGACAAATTAATTTACATTGGAGAAATACTGACTCCACTGCTGACATGTCACATCTCCAGCACTATACAGAAACAACTTATTTCTCTGGCTTTGTGTTGTGGGAGTCCCATAGAAGATTTTGGGGGGACAGAAGCAAAGGCTTGAAAATAGAATTTCTCTCATGGGAGAGACAGAGAAGTGTATATGCATGATTAATTTAAGATTATTGTCCTCTTCAGAAGCAGCACTAAGTTGTCATAGCCTTGGCATTTTTTGTGCAGTTGCATGCAGAAAATGGAGTTGGTGAAGTAGAATATACAAAACTGACAGTATTTTGGCTTGTTGTGCTGTTTTCCTGAGTAAATTCTGTTTCCCTACTTACAGGGTCAAATATCCTTCCATGATTTAGGCTGTAAACTTGAAACAGATGTTCTTTCTGGATTACCTCTATGAAACCACCAGCAGAATAATCACTAGGAGGATACAAAATATAGTTATAGATTAAACCCTGAGTCATCAAAAATTTTAAAAGAAAAACATTCAAGTCATAAGTAAGCTTGAGAAGTCAAATCTACATCATAATGCTAAGTCACATTCCCATAGTCACACTTACCTTTGATAAATTTAATACGTGGACCTGATCCAAAAACAGCTTTAGCTCGTTGTCAACAGCTCTCACATTGAGCTGTAATGACTCTGTATGTTGAACAGATGTTTAAGCAATGATCATTTATGTGCAGCAATGTTCTGCCACTACCTGTACCTCATTAATTACTGCTCTCTCAGCGAGTGATGCCAAATGATGAAATTCCCTTGTATCTAAGATAGTCAGCCCTAATTCCTACCTGTAATAGGAACAGCAGGAAAATCAAACAATCTGGAGCCTTAAGTCATTCTGGTGGTTCTTTTAAACCAGAACACCTTTAGGTTATTAGAAGATCTGTCTCGCTTCTTCAGCCTGCTCATCAGTGAGGCAGCACACTAATTACAGTATGTTTAACTACAAAAAATACTTTAAAAGAATAATTTGACATATCTCTGTGCAGGTGGAGTATTTCACAGTATTACATGTCAGACATGTCTAAAAGCAGAACTACAGCCAGCAGGTCAGAATATAGAGGGTATTTTAACAAGTAAAGGAAAAGAGGAGTGAAGTGGTGTTATCCAAACAAGCAGTTTGGCACACCAAAAAAAAAAATCCCAACAAAATTAACAAGCAAAAAAACCCAGTATCAGAACTACCAGCTTTGCTTCCTCACAAAAGAGTCACTTGGATCAAGTACTTCAGATAGGAAAGATGGCATCTTGTACTATCTACCCTCCTTGGTTATTCATGGATTCATACTGATGAAGAGGGAACAGACTGACCTTATCACCACATTACTCCATCACTCCAGCTCTTCTGTCAGGTATGCTCAGAAGGCCCCATTTAAGCATATGCAAAGCTAGGAGAGAGACGCTTAAGTGAAAATTAACAGAAACAAGGAAGACAACAGCTCCAGGACAGTAAAATACAACAAAGCAGACACATGAGTCCCTGCAAAGCCTTCTCTGAAAGTCCCTAGAACTCTAGGAAGTTCCCAGGGTGGGAACACCACAGCACTACTTCCCCCCTCTCTTTCTAAGCCACCTGCAGGGCTCAGGCACCTATCTGGAGCTTGGATCCTTGGTTTCCATAACCATTAAATACACCACTTCCTCACCTTTTTCTCACAAAGGAATTCTTGGATAACAGATACTGACCCCAGCTAGTCTTTTCAGATGTGATGAGTGCCCCAAATCCCAAAGAGTTATTTCCACACCACCTCTCAGGAGCACTGCTGAGCTCCCAATCCACAACACTGTGTCCCTTCATCCACCGCAGACAATGGATGGACACCACAGCACCAAAAAGGAAGCAGGACCAAGACAGGTCTCATTAGACATGATCCTGCTCAAATTCACCAGCCTCAAGCACTAACTGATCCTGAGATTTCAGTCCAGTTTCTACATCTGCATTCTTGAATAAATAACTTCAAAGTAGCAGCACTATGAATAGCATCAACACAGACCTGCTTTTTCTCCCACCACATTTAAAGGTTTTGTTTTTAAAAACTTGGAACACAACACAGTAAGCCAATCACCTTTCCATTTTGTCTGTGTAACTGGTAAGTACACAGTTGATTTATTCAAAACACAATGAAGGAATACAGACAAATGTTTGTCTACACAACCACCCTGCTAGCAGGTCTTTCTGTGACTTCAATGTAAATGATCTTCCCCGAACACCAACGGGGGTTGCCTGAATGCAGGAAAGGCAGGATCCTTATAGCAGTGTTTGTAAAGTCCCAATTCAGAAACACGTTTAACTTTCAGGCCAGATGAAAGCCTTGAGCCTGCACATATTCATCAATTTAAAAATAAAACAGTAGGCTTAAAGTGCAATCTGTCACTAGAATGGGAACTGGCACATCTAAAATAACTTGCCCCATTCTTGCTGCTGCAATGTCTGTGCAATTCTATTTTCAGTTCCTTTTCTATAGAAAAATGTCAGTAGTCTTTAAAAATACAAACCAATACAAACAGAGCAGTTTTGTTCTCATTATCCCAGTGATATCCCAGTAAGTGCACACAACAGAAAGAAGCAAATATCAGTAAGGGGAAAAAAGTGCCAACTTGACAGGTTATTCTAAGCCAAAAGAAAGTTGTTTTTTTCCCCACTGTAGAAACTGTCAGCACTGTGCTAAATTTAAGCACATTATCCTTGGAATTAGTGGCTTGATCAAAGACTAAACTTTTCAGACATCGCAATGGTATTATGTAACACTCTATTAGGCCCTTAAACACAGAAAATCTGGAACATCCTGTATTTAAATGCTCAGTCATGTTCATAGTAACTTAAAACAAGGGCACTGTAAAAATTAGAGTATTAGGACGTGCTTAGGAAGTTTATGCATGGACTTCACTTGAGAAAAGGATAGATTTTATCTGCCCTAACACTCATCTCGATACCAGAGCTAGTCCATCTAAATTTCCTTTCATTTCAATGGGGAAAAAAGGCAATTCTAGGTTGCAATTCATCAAATCCTGAAGTGTAACTCTAAAACAGGTGCTTCTACTATAAAAGTATTCTAGACGAGTAAGTTTAGATGCAGAAATGTACTGTGCAGACTTATAAACAGTATTTATACTACTCACACTAACTTTATCAAAAGCAAAAAGAAATCCCTGGATTGTGAAACTGGACTTCATTTAGTTGTAAAAAATGAAGTTTTCAAAAATGACCCATAGTTTCTCATTCTTCAGTTTCTGGTTCAACACTTAAAGACACCATAAAAAGGTATCGTATTCCAGAAGCTGGTATTCTACACTAATTTCAAGTGCCTGAAACAGAACTGGGATAAAACAAAACAAAACACAAACCTAAAACCAACCAACCAACCAAAAAAAAAAAAAAAGAGGTGCTAGTCAGGAGAAAACCAAACTACCATATCTGCTGCTAGATATGTGTGGAAGAGTTTTAGGGTAACAATGCTCCCACACAACGGGTGTAGTCAAACACACTCGGTTTCCTCCTTCCCCAAGCAGGTGCTACAAACCTCACTTCCTCCTGTCCTCTTCCGTGCCTAGGCAGTTTTCTGTCTCAGAAATACACAGTAATATCACTCGCAGATGGAGCGAAGAACAAAGCAAATGCTTTCAGACAAGCACAAAAACATAATATTGGGGTATATCAACAGGGAAAGGTGAAGATCTATGTTGCTATCTTATGCTCCAACCTAGCAAAATAAAGGGAGACCATACCCTCTCCAATAATGCAGTCAACAGAATTTGGTGAAAGAGGTCAGAAAGTATTCCCAGCTACCTTTCACGGGCAGGAGAGGACACACAAAACTTTTGGGAAGCCAGCAGTAAGGGCCAGGGAAAATGCGCAGTGAATCTGCAGAGAATTTTTTTTTCTTTAGAATTAATTTTCAGTCAGCTCAACCAGATGCACAATAGAGAGGTTTTTCACATGGGGAAAAAAAGAAGCATGGCACAAGGACAGGAAATATATGCACAACCACATTTTTTGGCAGTAAACCTCAGTCAGAACCATTTAATTGAGAAAATCAGTTTATATTTAGACAATTATACTTGCAAACATAAGAGATAGTAAAACTCACTCTTTTTGCTTCCAAAAACAATGAAAACTTTATATTTTCCAGCAGCTTGCCGAGTCACGCATTTCCCCCAAGGCATTTGATTCCGTTGAAAAATCTGCAGATTTTCTAGATAGCTATTTTCTTCATTTTTTTAGCCTATTTCCAAAGAGCTGTTTATGTGCTGGTTTTTTTTTTTTTTTTCAATTCAAGCACAATTATCTTCATTTAATTCCTTTGCTATTACAGTGACCATGTGGAATCAGCAAACCTCTGTTAACTGCCAGCTCCAGATATTCACTTTGACAACAACAAAATACTCATCCTTCCTATTGTTCTACAGTTTAAAAGTAAAATTAATGCTCTGTGTTTTTCAATATATGACATGTTTATCTAACCTTCATTTATGTGGGCTGCAGACTTATTTTTAATCCCTTCAGAACCGTGGCAGGAAGAGAAGACACCAACAAAACACTCACAGTGACAATATCCTGTTGTGGCTTTTTTTCTCCTTCCTTATTTCTGCTCAGAATTTGCAGCATACTTGCTTCATGGTCATTTATTTTGGATCATGAACCATGCAAAAAGACAAGAACATAACCCCAGCTGTTTAGTTATGCCCGTTACAAGCACCTTACATCTACAGCAAATATCTCTGAAAGCTGAACTTTGGAGCATGGCTAATTTTAGGCACGCAGCTTCAGACACTATTGAAAACAAGTAACTTGGAGATGGCAAGTACTCAGGACTTGGCACAAGTCAAACATCTCAACCACCACTAAACCAACATATTTGGAAATCATCAGTACCTATCCAAAAAGTCACGCTCTGAAGGAATTTGAGGGGTTGCCCCCTCAAATTAAACAAACAAATAATGAAAACCAAAAAAGCCCACATTTCCTAGTTTTCAAACTTAGCAACCAAATCAAAACAAAAACTAACAGGAAAACACACAGCATGAACAAGTGTCAGTTGGTGGATAAAGAAATGCAAACAAACAAACAGAAAAAAAGAAGATATATTTGGCTTTTGCTATAAATTAATTTTATTTGCATTATTCTATATTTGAGAAAAGAAGATTTAATGTCCTTGCCTCATTAAAGACTTCTTTACATATCCCCCCCTGGAGCTCTATAGTTCTATTTGCATGCAGTACAGCAGAACTTTGGTTTGTAACACTGATATTTTCCAAAGATAATTGCAATATGAGGAGGAAAAAACTCACTCACGTTTGCTTAATCATGGTATTTTTGTATTCTTGCCACGCTTTTGAGTCAGCAATAGCAGAAACTTAACTTGCTTTTCTAAGGCAACAGGAATAAGTCTCACTTTTTCTTCTTCAACAATTAGGAAAAAAAAAGAAGAATGTTCTTACATTTTAAAATTATTACAGTGATGCTCCTACTGTGCAGTGACAGGCAAGTTATTATCCAAGAAACAAAGTACAACAACAAAATTCCAAAAACTCCAAGTGAACTCTTCTCAAAATACCCTAAGAATTTGAACATAGCCAGGGAAAAGAAATTCAACAATCCTTTAAGTTGCATAAACAATTATAATTTCCCTTTCAAGCAAGCGCTTTACACATAAAGCCTAAAAAAACATGCTTTGAAAGAACTAGGACATTGCACGATCTGCCCAGCTGGCTTACAAAATGTATTTCGACCTCTCTTTCGCAAGGTTTTATACCACTAACATCTGGATATCTCAGAGGCACTTTGAGAAAGCACTTCAGGTTTGATTTGTAGCAAACTTTGCTATCTGAAAACGCACGTGGTGTTTTTCCCACTGTTACTGTAGCACTAAGGTGCAGATTCAGATTTGGGGAGAGTTTCAGTTTCTCTGCGGCTGGGAGGCACCAGAGCAATGAGCGGCACAGAGTTTACATGGGACAAGGGAGAGGAGACTCGGGAGCTGGAGGTGACCAGAGACCTGAAGCTTCTCCAGGGCACAAACCACTAGTTCCACCTGTCAGCAAATAAACGAGGCCACCATCTCGTAGACAGAAATTCTCCAAGCAATTGCAAAAACATGATCCTAGACACAGCAAACAGGCACACTTGCCATTTGGGGTCCTCTAAGTCTGGACAAGTACATCATCCTTATTAGTGACTATGCTCAGAAACTGAAATGCCACAGGAAAAGGGAAGAGTGAAGGCAGATACAGAATCTACTTTCTCCTGATAATCATTTAAACCTTAACTCTATCTAGGCAAAAAAATAAAACAAGCCAGGAAGCCTAACTGAGACACCTACGCAACTGAGGTAGTGGTGCACATAAAAATGCATGACTGATAAACAGATAGAAAACAGATTACAGATCAGGATATCAGAACCCTATCAAAGGATGAAGGCACACTTCACCAGACACCTGCTGGCACAGTCTATTCAAAGAATATATGCAGATCACAAAACTATCAAATACAGCATTAAAGATATGCAGCATGAACTGAACAGAGGGGGAGCGCTCAGCATATGGACAAAAATCTCCCAGCAGTTGAAATTCAGAACAGAAAAGTAACAGGATAACCCAACAGGGGAATACATTTCAAATCATATAAGGAGCCAGTTACTTTTTATATAAACTAATAAACAGAGGGACAGCTGCAGCTGGGGTTGCCTGAAAGTGGGATGTCAGAGAACTGATCTCTCCTGGGCGTTGGCTGATCTTCCCTGCAGAGATCTGGTGCTTCCTGCTATATTATCACCATGTGAAGAAACTCAAGTAATAAATCCAGCATGGAGTCAAGGTCTGGGAGGGGATGACGACTCCAGCAGAGCCACTCACCCATAACAGAAGTAGCCATGCTTTGGACTGTCAGCAGTGATTTGGGATCCTAAAATCATCAACAACACCAGAGGCAGAGCTGACAGAAACCAGTGCTTGCAGAGGGAACAAGCCCTGAAATGAGCCAGAAAAATAACAGGTACTTCCAAAAGCTTCTTCTTTTAAGCTACACTTATCCTGGAAACTCATGTCTTTCATATAAACATCCAAGTCCACTCTGGCTCTGCCAAGTTCTTAGCCTTAGCAGCCTCGTGTTGAAAGGGTTTTGCAGCCAGGTCTGGACTCCATGAAAAACACCTGAATTTTAATCACTGTTAATCTGCAGCCTATCACATGTTTCTCTGAATGTGAAGAAACACAGGGAGACAGAAGGGAATAAGTCCCTTCTTTGCTTGACCAGAAAAGTTGTGAACTCCCTGTCCCTGGAGGTGTTCAAGGCCACCTGGGGCTTTGAGTAACATGGCCGAGTGGAAGGTTCCCTGGCATGAGGGTTGAAGGTAAATGATCTTTCAACACATTCTATTACTCTGAGGCCTAGGTCGATTTCTTTCATACACTGCTCACATACACTTTCACCGTGATCCCTCTTAAAAGTCACATTCCTAAAGCAAACCTCTCAGTTCCTTCACTTCGCTTTAGCAGGTTTAAGAAAATAAGCTTATCCTGCATTTTTTTTCCCTTTTATCTAGTTCAAATTTTCATCCTGGTTCTTGGCAAAGAACAGCTACAGTCACCTTTTGATTGACAAAACCAAACACAATGGAACAGAAATATAGTTATGTCACTCTGCCCTGACCATTCTTTGTTCTAATCCTCATTTTATTTACTGAGTAGCATCAGCAGAACACCTCTGAAACTTTCTTTTTTCAAACTGCTGAGCCCGTTTTCATCTCTGCAATGTCAGGTTTGCAAATTGGGAAATAACACCCTATCAGAGAAGTGGCAATAAAGGTAACACAAAATTAAAATTAGATTCTCTGAACAAAAAACAAACAAGAGCTTTCTCTCTCAAGAGTCTTTCATATTTCACAGTGTCTCATAGCAATATGCCTACACTTTCAGCATACTTGTACGAAGTAGGGAAAACCCAACCATACTCTGAGTGCAGTGTTATTGTTGCTGTGGCAACTACAGACCACAATTTTATGCCTCTAGAGAATTAGCATGAACACAAATATACACACCAAGGCAAAGACAGACAATGCCTACAACTAACTGTGGATGCCTAATGCTGTCATCAAAAACTGAATTTAATTTTTAAAAAATGAACTTCAACTTCTCAGTCACTGTCTCCATTTGTCTACACTTTGTTTTCACCTTCAATACAGCATAGTTGGTAAAATATCCTAAGAAGCCCTGACACATAAGAAGTGTAAATGTCAGACTACTTAAACTCCACTTGTGAGTGAACAGAGTAATTATAAAACTCTCTCTAAAACAGATAAATTAAAGACCTATCAGCTGGAATTTGCTGGTATAAATAGTTAATGCAAACCGTAGGAGTCGGGGATTTGAACCTGCCCTCCATGTGTGCGCACATGAGATAAAGTCAGTACTGTACTCTCTTTTACACTACCTCACACTAGTAACAGCAAAAAAACCTACTTTCACCAGTTTATAATGTCATTTGAGACAGATGTAAGAGTTAAAAAATAAAACATTTCTACTCAGCGGTCCTTTAAAAAGAAAAAGTTTTACTTAAAACCAATACATGAGGATGAAAACAAGCACTGGACTTATTCAAGAAATGTTGAAAGTGGGGAGTCCTCAACTGGTTTAGGTCTTGCCTTGTGATTTTGACTTCCCCATTCCTGCCCTCTCTGCATACCAGGGCCAAATTGCACTTAAACAAGAAACCACAAATGAAGAAATTGCTCAAGTCCAATTAGAGCTTTGTCACAAGACCAGGGCCTATGGAAGCAGCACTCACCCAGTTCACGACAGTCAGCATTTGAAGTCTGTTTCTTGGCCTGAAATTGTTATTTAGTTTTTCTAGTATTCTGCACGTAATCCAAAGAAATTATTCAAAAGAGTATTTTCTTGCCTCCCTTTTCCATCACAGATGTCCCCACTCACTGAACTTGAAGACCACAGAATATAATCTCTCACTGATCAAAAATTTTAAACGTGCTGTTCCATAGGGTTGCCAGGTCTTTGTCTGGGATTTAGCAGCCAGATACACACACTCAGGTCTATCTGCTTTTTGCTTAACTCATTTAGGTAGGCAGCTCACCTGCTTTGAGACAGCTACTGCACTGCAGGGCAGTGGCATGAGGGCACAGGCAAAATTCCCATTATCCAGCCAGTCTGTCACCAGGTAAATGCCAGGTAAATGCTGAGGGTGCTCAAATCTCACAAGGACCAAGCAACCAGAAAGAGGGAAATAAAGATTTGTTCTGATGTTTAGTATTTGTTTTGCCTCAGATCAGATAGCATGGCAACACTCATGCTACAGACTGACTGATTAACTTTCTTAAAAGTTTTCAGAACAATGAATACCATTTCCTGTTAAAGAAAAAAATAAAAATAATTCCTGGCAGGAAAAGCTGTCTAGTTAATATTTTGGATTTTGGTTTTAAAAATTGCCTTCTATTTGGGTATTTTACTAACACTTAGAGGAATGACTGAGAACAAATTCTTTGGAAATTTGTAAATTTTTCAACATATTTTATTCAAAAATATGTTTACAAGGGTTTTTTTCCTCACACTATTAAGATTGTTTTCTTAAAGCCCGGAATTTTCTTATGATAAGGGAAGCCCAAAACACAAGAGAAAAAATATTTCCACTCAACTCCATTAAGGATGCAATATACTGTAAGTAGACCCCATCCAAAAAACTTCTAAAAAAACCATTTATGTCAGAATATGTGCTTTTCCTTTTGCATCTGTGCTCACCTGTGATATTGCAAAAGCTGTTTAAAATGCTTTAAGCCGGGGGAAAACAGGACTGGTGAAAAGAAACATTTCCAATCAAGGTCACAAGAAGGGAGACTGATGCAATCTTGCTCTGGGAAAGGACCACCCAAAGGGTTTCCCCTCGCTGTGTGTCTCCAGGGGCCGTTCCCTCCTTGGCAGAGGCAGGCCTGGCTGACCTGGCTGAGCCCTGTGCAGAACGGGCTGGATTCCACCTATTCAGAAGTGACCAAACAAGCCTGACCAGTGCTGCGCTCCAAAGGAACCACCAGATGAAGGTCAGAGATTTCCACTATGCCCATCTTAGCAAGTGCTGAGGTGGAGCAAACATGGGTCTGAAGGGCAAAGCAGCTGAGGGAGAGGTGCCTCATTCCTGTGACTCATTGTCTGGAGGGTCTCAGTTCAGAGGAGCTGAGCTCAAGTGCTGTGTGCCCCTCAACAGCTGAAGCACTGCAGGTGCTGGGGAGCACCCTTTGGCTTCACATTCTCACAAAGGAGCTCTGTGTAGATAGATGCTCCAGGGCCACTTTGTGTCCAAAGTGTGACAAATGGGGACAGTCAAGGGATCCCTTCCCAAAGCACACTCCTGGTCCAAACTACATATTAACATAAACACTCTCACCACTATTAGTAAACTAACAGTAGAAATTTTTGCATCAGGCTGCACTTTTAAGAACAAGCCTGAGTTTCTGGAAGATCCCCTTAATGACCTTCACTAGACTATCCAAGCATCCAGGAGGTGAGGTTTGGTACCCTCAAGGTTATCTGTAATTACCAAGTCACATAGAGAGGGACTTTTTTCACTCCGAAGTAAAACGTGGCCCACTGACATGTTTTAAAAATCATGTTACTTGTTACTTGATTTTGGACAAGTACAAGAGGTTGGATTCCTGCAGTAATGGCAAGCCCAGTGCTGCAGCCTCGCCTGCCCAGGGTCTAGCAGCATTGCTTTGCAGTTTGGCAAGCCTGCCTCCAGTGCTGCCTGTCCTTGTGAACTGTAACAGGAGCCAAGGAGCAGCCAGAGTAATAAATGCCGTGCCAGGCTGGCAAAGGCACAGCAAATCCCTGAGCACCAGGGGCTCCCCCGAAAACACAGAGCCAGCTCTGTGCTCAGTGCCTAGACCCCTAGGCTGGAGCCCAAGAGTCTTCATCACTACTTTAGATGTTCTCAAAATAGCTGCAGAGCACCACTAAACCAGTGCTGGCACGATTAATGTGCAGAGAAGGCTTCAGGGAACTTTATGCAGCCCTTCAACGTTTATTTTTCCAGATCTTGTTTAACACAGATGAGAAGGAAAGTGCTTAAAAGGGGGAAAATCGTAAGCAGCTGATTCCAGTTGCACTTTTGTCCTTTGCCAAATTAAAAACTTAATAGGACAGGCTTTGTTTTCAAGGCATGAGGGACGTGGAAATATTTACACTCGTACTATCAAGATATCAGCCGTAAGGTTCAAGACTACAGCGCCAAACTCAGTGACAACACGTTGGAAAAGGCAGCACACGTTTCCAAAGCAGAGGAGAACATGTACTTACTGCAATTGTTAATGATACCTGACCTGAACAGAAAAAAATTGCTTTGGAGACGGCCTTAAACTTTGGAAGAAAGTATCATACCTCTGTGCCAGGACTGTCCCAGGAGGATACAGAATCCTGGACCTTGCACAAGTGACTGAAACAAGTTAGAGACTGGATTTACTGTAAATGCACTATGAACTGCCCTGTTCACAAGCACCTGTTTAACTGGGGACCCAAAGGAGGGTCAGCAGGATTCTTCCTCTGTTCTTTACATCATGCCTTGTCCTTCATGGCATTATAATAAAAAGCTAATGGTTTCTTTTAAGGAAAAGAGTTTTACAAAATCTAAGTACTCAAAAGTCAGAAAATATCAAAATTAAAGTTGGTTTTGGCAATGTAAGTAATATTTCTCTATAAATGTGTTGAATTCAAATTTCACTTTTTCTTATTGCTTCTCAAATAACTAAAATTTACATGGCTTTATTTTTTTTGCAGTTGAGTGTGTTAGGTAGGGAGGAATTTAATCTAACAAATACTGCTGCAATGCAAAATGGAAATGTAGAATTTTCAATTGTAAAATAATGACATTAGGAAATTGAAATGTAGCATAGTTCATACCAACCGTTTCAGTTGCTGCCAGTGCTTCAGAGCAGCTTTTTTTCAGTTAAAAACCTGATACTAACCCCACTTAAATCTTTAATGAGCTTCCATCTTCAGTTATCTCGCTTTGGTCTGTAACAAATTACCTTTCTTTCCTCAGCATTACATTTTCTAATGTCTCTATTGACAACCATTAAAGGATCCTCAAAGTTCACAGACTAAAGTTAGTTAAGTTCCTAGAAAGCTAGGGGGTTTTTTTGACTTTACACTGCCCAAAAAGTGGATAAGAAAAGTCATGCAAAGAGGCTTGGGACTAACAGATCTTCTGACTGGTTAAATCAGAAAGCAGGGAAGTAAAACTGAAGTCAGACAGAAAAAAAAGAATAATGTTAAGAAAAAAAGTTAACAAAACCATCCTTGATTTTGGGATCAGAATACATGTTGATTTTTGTAAAAGTTTAAAAATATACTTATACTTTTGTTCTTCTTTCTCCTTTTTAAATCAGTTCACGAGCATGCTTTGTGCAGAGAATTATTCAAACTTAAGGAATGGTGGCAAGATATCTTTAATACTCGTTATTCAAACTTAAGGAATGGTGGCAAGTTATCTTTAATACTCCAACTATCCCAAGATTCAGAGGCATGTCCCAGAATCACTCCACAGTTATTTTATTTAAGCTGCTGCCAAAATATAAATGTGTAGATGACCTACAATGAAAGAATTAAAATGAAAAATTTTTCATTCCCACCAGCAGACAAAGACAAAATTAAGTTCAAGTGAACATTTTTTTTTTCCTCTTTGGGGAAACATGGCTGGCCTCATCAATGAAAACACCAAAATTAAAAGCCCTCTGTTACAAACATGAGAAGATGCTCATACAGTTTTTTGAGGGAGTTTCCTCTGAACTTATTTCCCTCAAAGTTAACAACCTTGGTACTGTCTGACAATAGGTCAAGGTAACAAGGCCTGTTGTTGTACAGCAGTTCACCATTTGCACCAGGGTTGCTACTTCCAAAGCAACAGGTAACCTGGCATATCAAGGGTACTACAAAATAACCTTGAGAAGTGAAATTTTTTAATTATGTGTCTTAACCCTCTGAGCCTGAAGTACTTCTAGAGATGCCTAGATCTTAGGAAGGCATGGTAAAACTACATATGAATAAACAATGCCATTAAATTTACTTTTAATATAGCTTGAAATAGTGTATTTATTTCTTCACAGTATTTTTACATGCACATGCTTTGTTTACATAAATTACACTTAAAATTTTAATGTTTAACCTCCCATATCTCACTGATTTATGGTAGAGGACTATATCCCGAAATTGGTGATTTTGGGCATATATAGCAAAAAAGTGTATATTTTGCCAAAAGTCACTGTATAAGCAACTGGAGGGATGACATTCCAGCATCAATGATTTGGAGATTACATGATATGGAAATAAAAAACACCCCAAAATTCTTTTGCAAATGCTGCTGAAGGTATACCATTGACCTAGACAGATATTTTTAGAACACAAGTCAGCTAAACTTCAAAGCCTGCTTTCCTGAGATATGAGAATTAATTGAACACAGAGTCTTTTCATCCTCTTTCAAGATCATTAATCTTGTTACCACATATAGCACTTCTTAAAAAATAATATTTCAATGCTAAATTCAAAGATCAATCATCCATTGAAGAGACAGGCAAATACATGCTGACACATCAGGATTGTTTCAGCATCTAAAGCAGAAAACACTGCTATGTCCTCATGCAGTGCACTGTCTCCTAAACAAAATGTGAGGGGTCTGCCAGGTACACAGTGCAGATAGGAGCTCCATCCTCTAAAATTCTGGGCTGCTTTTAAACCCAAGTTGCAGCTTTTTACTTAAGAAAAACGACAATGTGAAAAACAACATTTTCATAGTCATCCTTGCTTCCCATAGTGAGTGATACAACAGCTGCTTCTGAGATGACAAAACATTTTCCAAGTACCATTACCACAGCTTTTCTGCCCCGGCGATGAAAGGGTAACGATTACAATCTTCTTTTCTCAGACCTTCAGCTCAACTTTTTTTCTGGTCTTTACATAGAGTGAAATCTCTCTCATAGCACAGTTCTCATGGGAAACCTTCTCTATAAAAGAAGGGACAAGTCCTGTGTTCATTTAACACAGACATATATGGCTTTCACATACCACAGTGACCTGGAGGGTCTAAACTCCACCTTTGCCTCTCACTCTCCAGGCACTTCCTGGCGTTTTTGAAGGTTCAGGGCCAGCCATGGACACCTGCCAGCTGCATGGACCAGAGGGAGATTGGGGCTGTCACTATCCAACAGGCTGAGCACAACGATGCAGACACAGAGTGGCAAACCAGAGATACCTCCTCTGCTGCAGCCTGGGCACCGAGCAGAAGGCACAGAGAGCCCGTCAGCACTGCAATAAGGAGCTCCTGTAAAATCACTCCCTGCTCCACATGGGATTCAGATCTGGCAAAGTCGTCTTTCATACACACAGCTCCATTCTGTGCAGAGGAGCAAGTGACAGAACTTCTCCCCTCTTCAGCAAAACACTCTCTGATTCTTACGAGGAAGATAAGCAATCCACCTGGCAGAAGAGCCATGTGAAAAAGTTTTTATTTTGCTTCTGAGGGCCTTAGCACTGCAGGTCAGAGCTGAGACTCGTGATTTGAGGGAACAGTGGTGGCACAGTGCTTCCATGCATACCCACAATCTGGGTACATCCTATTCCAGCACAGCAGAAATCCCTGATGCTTGGCATGGTGCAGCATGCTGCAGTGGGGCAAGAGGAGTGGGGGAAATTTTTAAAAAGTATTGATGGCATAATCTCACAGGGACAACTAAATAGGGGGATTTCCAGGTGAGGAAAGCTCTATTTCATTGCAGCTATGCTGCAGTTCTGTGATGAGCCCCAGAAAAGGGGGGTTCCTCCTGGCCCATCACTGCCTGGTGCCACTGGAGCCAGCAGGGTCATGGGCAGGGGCAGCACCTACGCCTGCACACACACTCGCACAGCCCAGCCACACTGCTGACCCCAGAGCACGTGGCCCCTGCTTACTGCTCTGGGCTCGGGACACAAATCACCAAACACAGAGGTGCCCACCACCAGCACCCATGAGACCAGAGCCCAGGGACAAACACAGCACGTAACCAGATGCACTGAAGCGTCCTCAGGCCCAGAAAAGCACGAGAAGAATCTTCTCCACAGACAACACCATCTTTGTATCACCACAGCTGAATGGAAGGACAAGATTTTGAAAGCTTAGAAAGAAAAACTGCAGTCTGTCAAGACTTCATTGTTTGGGAACTGAGTCAGCCTAACACTGTACGTACACTGTGGCACCACAAACAAGCTGGAACAGTAAATGTTTGCTATTCCTGGTTTCTTTGGCGTTCCTGTATTCATCAATCATGGCACGGAATACCTCAAAAAAGATGCTATCACTATTCATGTGCCTTCTCCTAAACTAATAGCTCACAGATAATTATAGGCTTTTATTGTCTGACTGTTTTAGTGTTGAGCAACACATCTCCTTGCATCAAAACCTGTTTTCTGTCAAAAAAAGGGATAACTGGCATGGTTAGATGAAGGAGTTTAATCTACAAAATGACATATTCCTTACTCAGCTTCAAAAACAAACAGTAGTAAAAAATGACACATAGCACCGCTCACTCTGCAAACAGAAGAAAGCAAATAAATCTCAATCTTCTGTTGATTTTTTACCAAGCACACCTCTGCTGCCCTGGTTTCTTAGAGCACAGGTCAGCTTCCTAGTAGCTTTGTGGAGTCTTTTTCTGGTCAGCACAAACTTCCAGACTTAACTTCCTTGTTGCTGAAAGAATGCAGGAAGGCAGCAGGTGCATGCAGGCTTGAGAGACAATAAAAGGCAGGGAGTAGGGGAGAGCAACGTTTTTCTGCCTGTTAGGGATAAAGTTAACTAGGAGACTATAAACAATTAGAAAACACCACCACAGGCAAAAATGCAAACTTGCCCTCTCAGAAGACCACTTGTGTGTGTGTCTCCATATACGCACTTCGCAATTCCATCAGGCACTTGGACTAGGCTGGAAGTGACTTCTGAGCTTCCCTTCTACAGTCCTGTAGCCACGAAAGCAGTGCCTGAACGTAAGGATTCCCTACAGGGCACCCCGCATCTCCCCACGCGGTTCCCAGAGGTGGACCAGCACCCGAGCTTCTGAAGCATTCCAAACTCTGCCCCAGTCAGCCGAGCACCGTGACTGACAGCATCCAGCAGCATCCAGCAGCGACTTCTTGCGAGAGCAGGAAAAGCGCCAGGCATTGCCGGGAAAAACGAAACGCTTCCCCGGTGACAGCAGCCTGATCCCCGCCCAAACCCGCTGCTACCGCGGGCTCTCCGCGCTGCTCCCGAGGCCCTTGGGCAGACACGGCGTGACAGCGACGGACCCGCCGTCCCTGCCGGCCAGGGACCCGCGCTGAGGATGCCGCCCGGGCCCGCCGCTCCCGGCGCGGCTCGCAGCCTCACCTGGTCCAGCGGGATGCCCAGCAGCGCGCTCAGCGGGTGCAGCAGGGTGGAGCCGGTGGTGCGGTGCGGGGCTTCGGGTGGCCCGGCCATGCCGCATCCCCCCCTCCGCCGCCGCACGGCCCCGGCGCCACCTGCGCGCACCTCCCG
>VZSE01010635.1:811117-840776 GCA_013398275.1 Promerops cafer | reverse complement strand
GTGCGCCCCGCGGGCTCGGCTCGGCGCGCACGGACAGCCGCTGCCGCAGCGGAGTGTCCCGGCCCCGGGTTCCGGCCAAAAGCGCACACTGGTCCGGCACCGGCAGAGCCAAAGCGCCTGCTCGCAACTGCCCCTAGCAGGGGAGAGCTGGGGTGTCACAGCCAAAACAGTCCCAGGGAGAAGTATTTATTTACTTACTTATTTATTTGTACAGAGACCCTTCACAGGGGAAAAAACGGAAAAATGAGTAGTAAACTTTAAGTGATATGTTTGTCTTGCAATTGAAATATGGCCATTAAAAAGGTACTTCTGCCGAGCTCATCTTATCTGCAGGAGTGTTCTTGCGCTCGCCCCGGACAATGGGGTATTGTGTTGCAAGGAGAGCTCGGTCAGCGCTGCAAGCTTTCTGTTCAGCTCACAGCTGCTGGCATGCTCGGAACCTGGAATGTCCCAAAGGGTCCTTGCGGGCTTGGTTACACACTCTTCAATAGGCCGGTCGTTTTCTTTTCTTCAAGTAATTCCCAACTGTGGTAGATGAAACTGTAATAGTGGCTTAAAGTGGTATTGTGCCATGTTGAAATGCCCTGCTTATGCTGAGCAAGGCAGTGCTGTGCTGGAAAACCCAGGCAAAGGCTGTTCTGTGGGGAAGGAGATTTACAGAAACAACATTCTCTTAGTATCATTTTAGTGGTGCCAGTTTGAATGTATGTGAAAATACACACATACATACGTGCACACACGTACTTTAAGTGGAGAGAGTAAGAGGTTTGGAAGAAGTGGATAGCCATGCATGAGAGTTCTTAACCTTTTCCATTGTAAGTTACTCTTTCCAGTTTAATATTTGCCAACTGTCCGGATGGAACTTTCCATGGGCTGTGTGTGCCACAAGCAGGCTGCTTGCTGAGCTTTGGCTAAAAACATTGATCTGCTTTTGGGAACAGAATAAAAGTGATTTATGGCACACACAGTACAGATAATATCAAAGCTTTTTTTCACTGTGGAAATCTAGTACCTCTGGGAGGGTGACTTCAAGTTTAGACATGGTAGGTTTTTTTGAATCAAGGAAATGCCTTTCACTGTGTTTATGAAACTGCCCAAGAGTCATCAGCTGCCAGAGTTCTGGGGGGAAAGCCACGCATAATTCATGTGGACACTCAAGAGGTCGGCACATAATATTTCTGAAGACCATAAGCATTCTTCTCCCCTTCATCTTTCCTCTGTGTGACTGGACTGCACCTATTTCTGCCGCTACAGGAGCAGGATGGGATATACACAGCTCCAGGCGCAGGAACTGTGTGTCTCTGTATTCAGTGCTCAGCCATCTGGGCTTTGTGCGGTGGTGAAAACAGCTGATCCAGAAAACAGCTGGAAGGAGGGAAAGACAGATGGAGAAAGTCAGGCACAAGAGCACAAGAAGGAAGGAGATGGCAACTCTGAAGTGGGTTAGCACAAGAAGCCCGATGAAGGGAACTAGAGCAAAGCTGGCTACAGATACAAAGGAACAAAGCAATCCTTTTACTTTGTACTGTAGCCATCAGGACATCCAAGATGGAAATTTTATCTGGAGTATCATGTTTAATAGCCACTCATAGGCCTATCTTACATTTCTAATATATTTTGAATTAACTTATCTTTTTGACCTCCACAGTATCCCATGGGTTCTGCTGCTTAATTATGTGCTGCATGAAAAAGTACTTCCCTTGGTTTGCTTTAAAGCAGCTGCCTTGTAATTTCATTGAGGGCTGTCTTGTTCTTGTGCTCTGAGAAATAAACAAGTAATCATTGCTTAATCACCTCCCCATGCTTTTCATAACTTCGTATACCCCGAGTTGCCTCTTGTCCTCACTGAGGACTCTACCTAGTCTCTCATTACATGGAAGTTATGGGCATCTTTGTCCTTCCTTTTCACCCTTTTCTGTTTTCTTTGAAAGGAAGAGAGTGAAGTTTGGTGGCAATTAAATATATTGTTCTTCATTCCCTTACCTAGAATCTCTAATATCATCCCCAGTGACTTCAAAGTGTATTTTCTCAGAGGTAGTAGGTAATTTACAGCTTCATGTGTATGTATAATCAAGATTTGCTTTTTCCTGCTTACATTTACCAATCTTAAATGTTAACACTCTTTAAATTCCACCACATACAACATTGTTAAATCCATTGCAGCTCATAACGAAGCTCTGAATATGCTGAATTACTTCATGTCCTTGTTAACTTGGTCTTCTTATCTCCCTTTCCAAAAACTTAAGGTGTTCAACAGCACAGATTTCTTTGTGTTAACTTCCAATTCAACATTTATTCTCATCCTTTATTTTCTTTTAAACAGCTAGTAAACCAGAGGGAAGTATTTCCTGTGATTCTTTGAATATTTCATGTCTTTGGGTGTGAAACCTTACCCCTTCTTGTATCTGGAAATACAAATATATTTTCTTGACTGGATCACTCTTAGTGTTTGGAAAACACTAATAGATTTTTGATGTATAACTTCTGTACAATGACTGTAGTTTCCCCATTATATCATAGTTTTCTGTGTCTTTCTTCCATTCTTAAAAGACCCACAGACACCAATAAAAGTAATTTAAAAGCTTACACTAAATTCTAGTACAGTCCAATATTATCATTTCCTTTCATGGGAATATGAAATTCCTGTGAGTGTTACTTAACTTTTAAAATGTTTCCCCCTCTGTTTCCTTGTAAGAAAAACAGGATATATTTGTTCAGAAAAGCAAATCAGACTGTTTGGAAATAGAGATATAACCATTTTATCATTCACCTTGCAACACTGACAACATGAATTTTATATCAGGTCTCTTTTTTTAGGGAAACCAACTGTTAATGAGTAACAAATAATTCTGAATTAAAATTAGAAATTAGGCAAGAAACATATAGGTGGTCTTGCTAGTAGTTTTTCTGTCTGAATTTGCTGTGTTTGATGGCTTAACTCAGTTTTACTTGATAAATACTTTATTTTGTTAAGCTTATCTAATGTTATTAAACTTATATGCAGCTGTGAGCTTTTTAAGACTTTTTTTTGTTTTATTTTTTAAGTAATTTGCTATTAAAGAGAACTAGCATACCAATAATTCCTATTCTCTTTCACATCAAGGCCTTTTTGATAGGCCTTGATAGATCTGTTTGATAAATCTATTTTTCGGTGACTAACTTTACAAACCTGGCAATTTTGCAGCTGATAGGATTCTCCCATAACTAAAACTTGGAAAAAATCCCAAAAAGATTTGGTAGTTTTCCTATTGCAACTGTGAAAGAAAATATGTTGACAATTTAGCTGACACATAGTTATACATGTAAGACTAATGGCACAGTTAAACTTGCTCAGGGAGATTTTTAATGTCACAATTCAGGTTAGGCCTGGGTTATTGGTATGTGTGTACTGTTGAGGCAATACTCAGCAAATGACATGAGTTTTATCTGTTCACTGGCAATTGCTGGGAAAATTACCAAACTTCTACATGTGTCCCTGCAGAGACTCCTAATTTCAGCAGAGCATTAAAGCATAGGTGTAAATACCATAGGACTGCAGTTTTCACTGAATTTTAACTAATGCTTTGGTACCTTCACATGTCAGAGCCAAAATAAAGTTAGTTTTTGGAAAAAAATAGGTGAAAATAAGGAAAACACAATCCCCTCTCAGTCTCATATAAAGTACAGTGAAATAAACCTGTGTGCAGAATAGAACAGTACAAGTATTCTGATTATTTGAAAATATAGGGAGAGGATTGTTGCTTGGGTATTTTGATTGATTACCCCAAATGTGCATTAAAAAAAGCCATTAGATAATAAATGTAAATACCAAATGAAGTATCTCCAGGAAGAGTGTGTTTATTAAGTAGTTGCAATCAGAATTATTGAATGGGATGCACTCAAGGATGTTTTGTTCTGGGTGGCTGACAGCCTTCAATCTAAGTTTTAATCAAAAGAAGAGCTGTGGACATGGCAATAGACAGTGGAGCCATCTGCTCTCTGTAGATTGTAGTGTGTGCACACATTTGTATCCATCAACTTATAGATGGAGTGAGTGCTGAAACTGAAGGCATTTGCTGTGTGCTCACACACACTGCACACATAAATCATGTGCATATTAATTGTTTAATCTTCTTATAATGTTAGCAATGGGAAAATATTATTGGTTGTAGCTGGAATTTGCTATAATTACACAAGAAAATATACCTAAATCTAGTAATAACCTCATGAAAAGGGTGCTCTATCTTCTTATGCCATGTGAACACTGGTGCTTTGCTGAACCAAGCTCAGAATTCTTGAAGCCTTGAAGTAAAATGGAAATAGTGACCTAAAATTAGCTGGGAGCTCCGCAGACCGTAAGGAAGTGGACAGGGTTTGGAAAATTCAAGAAAGAAAGTACAAGTCTTTGCTACCACACGTGATACCAAAACATTGAAAGGTCTTTAGTATTAACTACAGTGCAGGGAACGTCTGACTTAAAGAAAGGGGTTTTTTCAAGAAGTAGGCAGACTTCCACCAACCTCTGTGGTTACCAGGAATGCCTTTAAATGTTCATATTTTTCTTGCTGTCACCTACACCTGTGATGATACTTAGCACTAACATTTGCAATTTTATAAAGGAATCCCTGCTTTTTCCTTGTCCTCAACGGGAACAAAATTTACTTAAAAATTAATGTTTTATTAGTTGAGAGCTTCCACTCTTTCATTCTAAAAAGGTTTCAAAAATCTTTTCTTTGGAATAAACTAGAAGGAAACTAATTCTCTGTAAAACAATTCACAGTTCTGTATATCAAGAACTTATAGTTTCATGATTATGGTTGACAGATTTTCAAAGGCACAAGTTTTATGTATGTAATTTATATGGTGAACTCTCTGATTAGTGTCAATGAATTTCAATGTATAAACCACTGCCTTACAAAAGTCTTTAACAGTAGTTTGACTGGACATTCACTTTTATGAAGTGGACCCCAGATTTTGCACCAGCAATGATGTGCAGGAGGTGAATAAAATTTCCTCATCCAAGTTCCCTCCATAGAAGAATTTTTCAAGCCATTTACTTTCTCCATACTCCAAAATAAATTATGAAAAAAGTTTGTCTGAGGCTAAATTCCTCTCCAGGACTCCCAAGTTACAGCCTCAACAATGGTGGTTTCCAGGAAAGTGGTCCTCCTACATTCCAGGCTTCCAGGTGTGTAAAAAAGCACCAGTCAGGTCTTTAAAGCACTTATGGTACAGCCACCTGTGCTGTGCTCTGGAGGATGGAGAATTCCTCTCTGATTCAGAGCTCTCCACTGACCACCAACATCACAGCGAGCATTTCCTCCCTCTCAGCATCTCACTGCCAGCTCTTCCCCAGGGAAAGCCTTTCCTCTCACTGTGGGACAGGGTGTATATGTTATCAATACATATCTCTAGAAACATAAACTAAAAACTAAAATATACGTTTCTTTCTAAATGTACTGGGAGGAAATGGAGATGAGGGAGCCAGGCTCTTCTCCAGAGTGCCCACTGAGAGCATCAGAGGCAACAGGCACAAATTATAAGACAGAGAGAAAATAAAACAGAGAGAGAGAAAAGCCCCTTTTATTTTGGTGGACACCGAGTGCAGGAGCCCGGGGGTCACAGAGGTTCAGCCAGGGACAGGAGACCTGTAACAACAGAGCCAGAAGGCACTGATTAACCTCCAGAGGCAGGAATAGGCATGCCTTGGTTCCCCTTTCTCTGGGCAACATGGTTGACAAGGAATCTTTTACAGTCCAGAAGAGAGCTAGTGCTGACATTGGTGACAGGCTGTCTCTGCCACCTCATCTCCATGGGAAATAATGTCCTTAGGAATCCATGCACGTGCAGAGATGCACAGTGCCCCAGTGCCAAGGCACAGGACTCAGTGGAGTCCCCTGGGGAGCTGCCATGGAGTTCTTCCCAAACCCTGTGCAGCACCATCCCTGGCTGTCCCTTGCCAGCAAGCTGAACTGACTTAGAGCAGGGTTGAGAGCTGGGAAAAATGGACAGCAGAGCCTGGTGCTCAACTGGGCCCCTTCCTCTTCTGGACCTTTGTGCTTAGTTTCAGTCTCCTCCTTCTCTTTTTCCTTGCTGGATGCCATTCCCTCTCCTCTGCCCAGGACTTACTTCTCCTCCTTTTCCTTGGCTTTTTGTTTCCTTGTGAGGAGCCTGGAAAACTTTCTACCCCTCAGTGGGATGAGATAAGGAAAGGTAGGATCAACTGCAGTCAGCTCTTGATTTAACCAAAGCTGCCTCCCTTTACCTTCTTTCTTCTGACAGGCTCCCTAGCTCTCCTGCACGTCCCAGACAGCCTAACTGTGGTCTCTGGGCTGCTTGGAGACAAAGTAACGGGTGCCTGAAGCAGAAGTGTCTGAGTCTGCAGGTGGCAAGGGACAGCCTGGAGCAGGAAAAGACTCTGTCCCCCTCTTGCCCCTGCTGTGCAGAGGAGATCCTTTGGGCTGGTTTGCATCAGACCTTTCTTCAAGGGCCTCCCTTGGGAACACAGTGTTCACTCACTGGGAGTGTGACCCTTGGTTCATTGGGGAGCCGCATGGGTTAGAGAGCCTGCAGTCGCTCTCCAGCCAAGAAGAGGTTTGCCTGCTTTATTCCACTGGGATTTCCTCTGCTCTCGTGAGACAGGGCCCTGCAGAGACCCCTTTGGTGCCATACCACCTTCTGTGGTGGAAGACTCTGCTCTGGAAAGCTGTCTTTCTGGAGGGATCTTGCAGGTGTTGTGGCCAGTGTGCTGAAAGAGGGTCAGCGGCTGCCTCAGGAAGAGGTTGGCTGCCAGTGGCTCCTCAGCCACGCTGAAGGAACAGCAACACAAGGTTCACCACGTCAATCCCAGAGCTGGCCTGGGGCAGGAGGCATCCAGCAGCTGTGCTGCACAGCTGTGCGGGTGCTCTCAGCCAGCCATCAGGGCTTCTGTGCTTGAGGAAGGAAGGAAGCCCAGCATTGCTTCCCAGCACTTGATTCCAGCCAAGCCCGCACTACGGAAGGCTTGCTGTCCACGCATTTTCCCCCAACACACAAGTCCACCCCAGCAAGGGTGAGCCACCAGAAACACCAGCTTTTGAAGGAGACAGTCCCTTGGCAGGCAAGTGCCGGTCCCCTCCCACCGCCTGCTCATCCGGCGGGCTGCAATCCATGCTTATGCTTTCAGCTCCTCCAGCTGTGCCTGCTTGCTGCTCCTCTGCACGGCTGCCATGCACTCTGTGTAGAGCTCTGTCATGAGAAGCTCTGCCAGGAATGCTCTGCAGAAGTCCTTCAAGGGCTCCCAGTGAGCCTTTGGAGACTCCAGGCCAGAAAGGAGCTCTTCCAGCGCCAGGTCAGAAGGGCTCACCTTGAGGTCAGCCAGCAGCAGCCAGCTTGTCTTTGCCAGCATCCAGGATCTCCATCAGCTCATGAAGGGCTGTTCTGCTGGCAGCTCTGTGCAAGATCCCCTCTCTCACAGGTCCCTCTTGCTTGCAGGATGCCCAGGAGCTGGATGGGCCAGGGCAGCGTGCCATCCTCCTCAGAGGGGGATGCCAGGGGCTGTCTGAAGAGCGCCCTGCTGCAGCTGGAGCACACCTGGCCTGGGCCCTGGGCAGCAGCCACTGGGCCCCACCACAGAGCAAAGGGCCAGCGCAGCCCCTTCCTGCTGCTGCTGCTGCTGATCCCTGCCGCTGTGAAGGAGCACTCACCCTTATCAAAAAGGAATGTTACCTGCTGAAGGAATCTTCAGAGGTCATGGGATAATGATTTTTAATATTTGCAAGTAATAGTGAATTAGAATCTGAATTTGTTGATGCAAAATTAAAGACAACAGAAGACAATGAATAGAGGCTTACACACACTTTTTAACTTGTGATTCATTCTACCAACATGAGGCCTTCCATGTCCAGGCTTGAGATAATTTTGCAGCCTAATTTCTTTTCCGGCTGCTCAAAGGGATGCTTTGACTTTAATAAAACCAGGTGGTCATAAGGCAGGCACACGTACCTATAGAAGGATTCTCTTTTTTAATTTACTAGTGAATTGAAAATAAAGTGGTTTACATGGGATCTCTTTGTGAGCTCTACTACTTTTCATTCCAGAACATTTTGAGATGTAGAAGCCTCTGTAATACAGCTTGAAACTAAAGACCTGGAAGGGTATTTTTTGATGTACAAAATGAGAAAGTGTAAATATTAACGTTTAATATGAACTCCTCATAACTAATATGAAAAAATGTCCGCATGAACCTTTGTTCATGCAAATACTTCGGGATCCAATAACTATTGGACATGGCAGGAGATTTCAGTTCAACTACGTTTAAGGAAATAAGGAGAAGGTTTTATAAAGAAAACAGAAGGTGTCTAGGACTATTAAAATAATGATGTTTGTATTTTTAATTAAGGGTTTGCATAACAGTTGTGTAAAGGCAAATCATAGTACATTAAGGTTTTTGATAATAAAATTCCTTCAAAACTCTAGTTTACTATGAACCATAGGTGTATCTAGCATAACTCTTCTTATCTATGTCAAACGAAAACTGAACATGAAGATAATTTACTACAGAGGGACTTTTCGGCTTCTTTAAACCATAATTCACCAGCAGCAGGTTTTTGTGTAGTATCATCCCAGTCTTCACAGTGCAGGTCCCTTAGATTTTGTTCTCTGCTACCATCTAGAGGAGAAATTGTACAGCACAGAGAAAAATAAATTTATCTTTTCCAGAAAGTTAGATAAATAGTTTAAATTACTTTCCTTTTTTTTTTTTCTTCTTTTTTTTCCCCCCCAGAAATCCTTTTTGCAGTAATTAGAATAGGTGGGTAAAAAATGGTGTTGAAACCAGTCAAGACTTAGAGTTAGCAGAAAGATGTTTCAGGGTTTTTAAAGCCGTAGGTGTAATACTACAGTTTTATAGAAGGAGAAAAGAAACTGGTATAATCAAACAAGCCCTTTCAACTGCAGTTAAATGTCTCATGGGAAAGATTCAATTGCATTGCAGGAATTATTCAGTAGTAGTGCATAGATTAAGAGAGCCAAGATCTACAAAGATTTTTGTCCACTAATGCTACCAGATAACTGTGCTCAGCAACATGTATAGCCTGAGTAAGATATCTAGTAATACTAGTGCTAACTGCACACTTTGGCCCCTAGTACATGGTTAAAGAGGTTTAATTGTGTGCGTTATTGTTCTAATTGTGCATAGTGACTACTTTTCCAAATACTGTCCAAAGGAAAAAAGAAATTAGGGATAAGCATGGTTTGAAGGTGATTAATGTTATTTAACATTACCAATATATTAATTATGTAATTACAAGAAATTCTGGGTTGTAAAGATTTTCTAACTTTTTTTTTTGCCTTTTCTTCTTTAATTGGTACTTCATCACCCTGCTTGAGTGAATTCCTGTAGAGATCCGGTTGACACCTGCTCAGCTAAAATCTCATGCACCCTCTCACTGTCTCTTGTTGGGATTAGTGAAACTTTTTTCCTCCAGCACTGGCAAATCGGACCTTGTCCTACCAGAAAGCCACTGCAAAGTGTATTTTCCAAATTCACTTCTTAGAACACGTCACTCTTATTTTTGTATATTCTGTTTCACTCCTTCTCATGCCATTCTTCCTTTTCTAGGTTCCCATTGTCTATTCATCTACCCTAAGACAAGCGTTAGCCCTTATGTTAGATTTTCAAATGAGCACTCCTGGGTTTTCTTCTAAACTTGCCCTTTTACAATTAGGAGTTGACCCCAATAACCGTGCAAGAATAAAATACTATCCTCTTTTTAATTACTTCTTAAAACTTTTCTTTTTCTTATTGTTTCAAGGGGGAGGGGGAAATGCTTTTCTACTGAAAGCTTGTCAACAGAGACTTGTTATGCTGAGATCACAGCATATTCACTGATTAGTGCTGTCTTATTATTTCCTTGGCCTTCTATGCCAGCTGGTCTATATCCAGCTTTGAGTCCTGCCTCCTACTTAGATCATTAGCCCCTTCAGCCAGAGCTTTATTCTGAGCTTGTGTAACATCCAGCAAAACAGGGTCTTCCTCCATGAATGCAGCTGCTTGGCACAGTGATAACAACATAATAAACATATTACTGCTGGGATTATCATTATGTGTGTAATATTTATATGTGTGGGGAAAAGGTCTGGATTCAACACCCAGTAAACTCCCACCAGAAAGAACATGACCCATTTAACAGTGAGATCTTTAGGTGTATTTTCATCACTGGCAAAGGCAGGACCCCTGCTGATAGATCTGTAAAACATTGATGATGTTTCTTTTAAAGGCAGCCACTTACTAGAGTCGCCTGGATGGATCAGCCTTTGTCACTGCCTCAAGCCAGGATAAGCAAAGAAAAATTGTGAATACTTTTAAGAAAGAGAAACTGAGATGTTCACATTCAAAGTTTCATGTCAATCACATCTGTCAGCAGATACCTTACAAAGTTACCATGGATGTTGGCACACCTTCTGGCTGTCTCCTAAGTGTGAGGATACTTCTATTTAAAAAAGGAGGAGTAGTTAAGGAGAACAATTCAGATTAAGTTGACCACTGTCTGCTTTAGCAGTTGCTCAGAGAGAGCACCATGCCTACAGTATTAAGTGAACAAATTCCAGGTTTCTTAGCAGTGCAATAAAATAAAAAGTAATCATCTGTCCTACTATAAAGCTGGGCATCCAAATAACAGTTTAGCTTTATTAGTGGTTCAGCTAGACCAATCTCATAGCACAGCATGTATTTCCCACAAGGCTAAGATGATGCATAGAAAACTGGGCCTCCAAGTGCCATCAGAATTGTGCTACAGAAGAGAACACAAAGATCCTTCAAATGAGGGGCTTGATGTTACATGTATAACAAGATTGCATCTATTGGAAAGATGTTTGAGTATTTCCCTCTCTGCCTCAGTCCTACTATTTAGCTTCTCTTTCAAAAGTCACTCCCTTACCACTGGCAAGAAGCCTTTTACCTAAGCTGGCAGAAACCTGATGAGCTTGTCTTTGCTGAATGTTTTTCAGCATATTTTACAGCTCATCTGAGAAATGGGTTGATGGGCAGTGGTGCACTCTTCTAGGTTAAGTCAAACATTACTGATTTTCAGAACTGTTGTCTTGTTCAAGTAATGACTCTCTTAAATACTTTGGGGGGTTTGAAATGTGTGAAATAAGCTATGGAAATGGCTAATGCAGCTGAAAGCTTCACTCCTCACATATTGCTGGTAGAGATTTACTGGCTATAAGGCCAGAAGTGACCCTGATGGTCATGAAGTCTGAACAAGCTTCACTTTAGAATGATTCATCATTCCTTTTGTCTTCCTTCTGAAGCTTTCTTTACACTAAATCAGCTTTGGACTTCATTTGGAAAATACGTACTATATGTAGAGACTAAGCACCAAAAATTATAGCCATAAGTTGCTTCCCTTACATTTGAAGTGAAGTTTTGATAAATTTTTCAGTTTTCTTTGCATGTTTTGCCTGTGTCTGCATTAGTGAGAAACTGTTGAGTTTCACTACAAAAAGCTTTTACACGACTTTCTACTATGGAAGTGGCCAAGGCATCATGGACACCTGAACTCTCAGAAACTCATTCTGCACACATGGTAATGGAGCTTGTCTCAGAAAATTAAAAGGTTTAGGGGTTAAAGACTGGGGGGGAAATCCATCTGATGTGGTAAAATCAGCTTTTTGTAACAAGTATTTCTTGTTTAGACCAGAGCCTAACTTTAAGACAGGCAGATTCTCTAGCTTTTAAAGTTGCTAGGGATAGAAAAGAGTTATAGTCCTATTGAAGTTTTTTTAATGGATAATTGCCCTGAGAGACAGACAGAGCGGTGAAAAATGAATACTTAGTGTAGAGGAAGGACTGATTCTCCTGCCATGAACAGGTAAAATAGAAGTTATAACTTTCTAATATTTGTAACCACAATCCTGATTATCTGTAAATCAGAAACCAACTCTGTTATTAACTCTTATTAAATAGGAAATTCCAAAACAAGAATGCCAACCTACAAATTAAAAATACCTTCCAGTTCCTTCCCAGTACCATTTTTTCACATGGGCAGCATCAGTTGTAATGGAAAGGTGCTGAAGTTGGTGACTTGTGGTGCTGGACAAGAAGACAGCTAGTCCTGGCAACCTTCTCTTTGGTGGGGCGCAGTCCCCTTGGTAATGATAACTCTCAGGACCTTTTCCTGTGCTTTCTTTCAGCATCATTTCTGAGGTGCAATTAGACCTGCTCCAGAGCCTTAGCTGAACACGTGCCTAACGGGGCTCTGCCATTTCCAGCTGGTTCCATAGGAATATTTTCTTTTCTCTATGCCATTGTTAGAATCCTTGGCCCAGTGCAGGCTTTCTTTATAGGAGGTCAATGCTCCTGTCACTACACGGGCAAAACAGCTTCTTCTGAAGTGGCTGACCCAATTACTGTGGTAACAGATGGGCCAGTGTACAATGCACTTGCCAGCTGACTGCTTGCAAACACGTTCTTAAACAGATATCATTGAAATTCGCCACACAGGAACTGACAAATTGCATTCTATGTGACAGGGTATGATATGGATCTGCTGTAGTGCCAGCCTCCTATACAGTTAATGAAAGATCTCCTTTCCCATCCCTTGCATAGGCAAGGCTGACAATGAGGGAGATCAACATTACATAGTTGCTGTATTCCTGTAGTTTCCATTGATGTCTGCAGCTTGCCTGACTTATCCCTATAAGGAAGCATTTAGGCTTCTGAACTAACCTGAATTTATCTTCTCCAGCTAGACTGCAGAAAATGTCATAGGTTGCTCAGTGCCACTATGGGCAATATATTCCAGCTATGTGGGGTTTTCAAACATCACTACTGATTTTAGGGGCCTGGGCTTGGATTTTTAGAGAGAGCTTCCTGACCTCTTGAAACCAAGCAATGTAATGATTTTGGTTTAGATTCAAACCATAGAGGATTGCACTTTACATCTGCCATATAAACAGAGGGATGCAGCCATTTGTTTGTCTTGAAGAGGACAAAGAATGGTTTCAGATCCGCTGTTTTACTGTGCCTACCAGTGGGAAGAATCTTCTCCACACCCTTGCTGTGGGACCAGGGAAAGGAAGAGGCAGTGGGACAGTACCTGAAACCCAGCAATACTCAGGACTTCTGTCCTGAACTCCCATGTCTGCAGGCAAAGCCCCCTCCTCAGCCACCTTGGAGGAGCATCCTCAGTGACTGTGCTGTCACGGCCTGACTCTCCCCACAAGGCACCCTGACTCCTGAGATGTCCAGAAGAAAACAATAGAGTGCAACAGAGAATTAACATTGCTGAAGGTATTTTAACTGAGCAGTCCCTGATTCCTCTTTCCATTGGGTTTGCCAACTTTTCCATGTGTCCCTAAACTGTAGTTTTGACTCTAGGGGAAGGAAGAAAAAGCAAAGTTGTTTGTCCTCTTTGCAAATCTTCCTCCTACAAGATTTTTCTGGTCATAGGAGTGGCAGGGCAGGTTGGAAAAGCATCCCAGAGTTTTACATTAGACTTCTGGAAGGTTAAAACTAGCCTGTGCTAGTATTTACAGTATGGTAAATTATGACCTAATGTTGCAACTCCCATTCTAATTTGCCTCTGCCTAATTCACCTCAGGTGGGTGTGCTGCTAAATAAGTGCTGACTGCTTGCTCAAACTGTTTCTTTGGTTTCTCACACATGATGGTACAATGAAATAGGAAAATAAAATATTACAAAGTCCAAATTCTGTTGTTTCAAGATCCCTGCAGATGTAGTATTCATCTTCAGTTTTGGATGTGGCAAAGAGTGCAAAACACACAGGTAATTCTAATATTCCCAAGTGACGTAAAAGAAAGAAAACAAAATTAAAACCACTAAGTTACTGAAGTGTTTTTGTGATATCAAGGTATTATGGCTTGCTAAGAATTCTGAAACAAGTTATGGAACCAAAAACCACACTGTTCTGAAAAGTGTGGTCCTTTCAGTAGGTGCTAACTCTCTGTTGTATAACATCTGCAAATTGCAGTAGTTTTACTAGCAGAGATATTCCCTGTGGACAAACAAACCATCCTGTACCTCTGCAACACATGTCTGAAGCTGTCCCATGCATCACTGAATAATGGGAGTCCAGTTTCTGGCATCATCTTTGGGGTTACTCAGGCTGAGAAGCCTGAGCACAAGAAAAATCCAGCTACTGCTTCATAGCTATAAGGAAAGACCAGCAATTATTTCCTAAATATGTGACTGTACTTGAAGATTGTTTTGTTTGCAGCTTATCCAGCGCAAATTTCTGTAACTTAGAATATAGCCCCAGTCATTTAGGGCTGAGAAGTAAAACTGAACACCTTCTAGCACTTGAAGTTCATGTTGGAATTCAAGACTGTGAACAGCAAAAGCTAGAAACGATAGTCTGGAAAGTACTTATTACTCTAAGCAAGTGTTTCAAGGGCCTATTTAACAGCTGAAGTGCAAAGTCTCTTGTAAATAGTGAGGGCTGAATGCTGTATATTATCCATAGTCAGGGGCGTAACAGTAGGAACTTCTGGATGGTTAGCAGGCTTCTCAGCAAATTATTGACCAGCTGGGCTAATAACACATAGAAACAGATTAGGCATTTTTTAAAAGTTGTGCTAATTGTTTATTTGGATTCTATAAACTATGTATATATCTTTGGCCTAGGGAAACTTGAGAACCTTGAACTTCGTGGAGGGCTCTGCTCTGTGTTTGGTATATCAGAACACATGAGGAAAAAATTTTTAACTTCTACTTTACTCTAGATTTATAACCAGTCACAATCATCAACTGTTTATTAGATTAAATTGTGGGGGTTTTGCTTTCTAATACATTGCTTTTAAGAATGAGATGAATACTCTATAAAAGGCAAAAATTTCTCCACAATACTGTCTGCATTTTCAAATACTATTTTCATTGCCAGATAGCTCCATTTTGACATTTTCCCCTTATATTTCACAGTGAAACTGGCTCAGGAGTTTCCCTTACTAAGGCGTTTTTAATCTTAAGAAACCATTCATACCCACAGAAATCTGCCCCAAAAAATACGATGCTGAAGCTTGAATGCCATCACTAAGCATCTGATTTGTAGTAGCTCTTAAAACATATGCTTAATGAAGGTTGGACTTGATGATCTTGGAGGTCTTTTACAAATTAATGATTCTATGATTTTATTAATAATGCTTTTTGAAGAAAAAACCCATATTAACAAAAAAATGGACAGTATTCAAATAAATGTTTAATAAACAGAAAAGGGATGAAGATATGGCAATCCAATGTAGAATAAAAATGAAATAAATTTTTAAAAGTGGAAATAAAGGTCAATTAATTTCTGTGGCAGAAAGATTTTTTTTTCAGGGCCTAACAAAAAAATACAATTTTTATTGTATATGTGGGTACTATTAACTGAAGAAAGAAAAACAGTTTCAAGGCTGTAAGTACCACTTCCCATAAGATCTGTGGAAACTGTAGCTGAACAAAGCCTCGATGAGGGCAGTGCTGAGGTTCAGCACGGCTTGGAAAACAATGCAGAGAGAAATGGGATGAAGGAGGGAGAGTCGAGAATGAAGAGCACTAGAAATGTGCACAACTGCAGACCTTATGGCAGCCTTCCAGTACAATGAAGGGGCCTACAAGAGGGGAGGGACTTTTTACAAGGGTTAGAGCAGATATTAGACAGAAATTCTTTACTGTGAGGGTGTCAAGGCACTGGCACAGGTTGCCCAGAGAAGTTGTGGATGCCCCATCCTTGAAAGCGTTTCAAGGCCAGGTTGGATGGGGCTCTGAGCAACCTGGTCTAGTGGAAGGTGTACCTGCCCATGGCAGGGGTGTTGAATCTAGATGATCTTTAAAATCTCTTCCAGTCCAAACCATTCTATGATTCTATGAAAACCTTAGCCATCCTTATTTAAAAGGATGTTGAAAATGGGTATTGATACAGAAGAGAGCAGCAGTATTTATTACAGAGCTATAGAAAATGCCTTATGGTCGAAGACCTGAAAAACACAATCTGTTACAAAAATCATGTTGGATTACAGTGTATAAGTATCTTCTGAAGAAAGAAGTACCAAAAACAAAATTAACGTGATGCTCAGTGACTGGAAATTGGAGCCATGTACTTCGAAATAGACTGTAAGCCCAAATGATTTAGAGGAATAAATTGTCCAAAAAGTGGGGAATGTTCCATCTCTTTTGATATTAAAATATAATTTGAATTTCTTTCTAGTAACTGAAGTGTAGTATTCTAATAAATATGACTCATTGAATGAACTAGTAGGAGGTATCAGTCAAAATTAAGAATCCATAATACCCTCCAAAAAAGAATGGCCACATTGAAGTGGTTTACTAGCAATGGTCCTGGGCCTGCAACAATTCCTGAACTATGCCCAGAACTGGTTTGGGATAATGGTTAGTCAGGACCATAATCATGCCAGCAACTATTCTAATAACTTAAAAGTTAAAAAAAAAAAAAATCAAGGTCCAGAGGAGTTCCCTGATGCTTTTTAATTTCTTAGTAACACATAAGTCTCTGGACAGGTAACCTCACTTGAGATTTTTGCATCTAAGTTTCTTAGTTTATTTCTCTCTTTCTTACAGAAGAAGACACAAATTAGGCCATTTTATTAATTCAGGCCTAAGATACAACATCACATGATTCAGTAGCACAAAAAATTAGGCTCTTCCTCAGCAAAATTGTGAGTTAGACAAAACCCAGGGAAAAAATTACACAACTGAACATTTTATGAGTACAGAACATTGAATTGGCACACCCACTCATCTGATCCTACCTTCTTCGGGCCCATCTCCAGCCAGCTGGGGAAGGGGAAGAAGAATAACACTTCCTTTCCCAACACCCTCCAACCCTTGTTTTCTAAATGTACCCTGCCCAGACAGTTAACATTGCACACTTGGTGCCAAAAGATCTCAAGATATGCATCATCTGAACGTAAATGGGTCCTGTTGAAACAAAAGATTAGGAAATGTCAACATTCACAAAGAGCATGATTTTTGTTTTTTAGCCTGCACCCCATCCCATATCTCTTAACAGCAGGGTTACTTCTGCTCTTCCTCGCATTTACATCCCAATTGAAACCATTAATGCTTGTATGTCAATTTGATGTAACAAGTTAACTCTGTATGAAGTGTCACTTCTTTTTAACATTGTCTTCAGATGCCTAGGAGTGAGCAGGTGCAGTAACAGTTTTAACTTATTATAATTTCAATGAGCACAAGAAGATGCACTTGAAACAGACAGCCCTGGTTTAGACAAAGAGCCTCAACAGCAGGCAGAAGCAAGCTGTATTGCTCAACATTCACGTTATTAACACACTCTGCTGTCATTCCTGTGAAATCAGTATTCACAGAATTATTCACTGACCTCATACTTGTACTAGCACGGCCGATTTTGTTTAAGTCACAGTCAGCCTAAACAGGCACCACCAAGGAAACCTAGTTCCTAAAAAATCTTAGTTAGCAGTTAGTTATTGAGTTTCTAAGTACTTTGTCAGTAGCAATCCTTGCTTCCTCAAGTACACAATAATTTAAAATTATATTCAACTGGCAGTGCGTGGAAAGGGATTCTGAGAAACAGCTGAGAAAACTTGGATATGTATCTTTCTGTCTGTTGTTATTTTGCATGGAGGTGTTTTGGTTGGTGAGTAGAGCTTTATAAATTGTAAGTGAACTGAGGAAGTGTGTGTGGGTAAGGTTCTGACCAGTGCCTGTGAAAGAAAAACAAATCTACAATTTGTTATTGGGAAGTTAATAAGGAGGGGATGGTTCTTTCTGTCTGTCATGATGCTTCCATTTCAAGGTCACACCTGACTTGATCTAGTCAGGCAATAGTTCATTTCCAGGGAAGAGACTGACCTGCACAACCACATGTCCTGGCAGCCTTCTCTGCTTCTCCAGCTCTCTGCTAAATTAACACCAGCATCTTCCATCATCAGCATGTGAACTTGTAAAGCACCTGTACACAATGTTTGGCTCATTGTGCAGCAGCGTGGCACCCTTTTAGAGGCTTCTGGCAGCCCTTAGATCAAGGAAGCAATCTTAAGATAGCACATTTTATAAAGTTCCTCAGGCTTTTTGTGTGTTTCAGTAGTGCTGACCCATTGGGTAAATCAGGAGTATGTAATTATCCTGTTGTTTTTGCTGCCCTTTACCTCAAAAATGAGATTTCTTTTATCTCTGAGAGATTGCATATTTACCCATGGTGATTCCTGAAATGCAAAGAGACATAACATTTGATACAACATTGATGAAGTGGTTGACTGGTTCATGAAGATCTCACTAATCTCAGTGCAACAGTCTCCAAAGTTTCCAGGCTCCTAAGGTTTCCCATCTGTCTCACAAGCTTAGAAATGGCATTCTGCAAAATCAGAAGAATGTGAGATCTGAAGAAATCTGTTCATTTCCCAACTGATTTGCTACCATCTCTTTCCCAGAAAGACAAGATCTTCCCAGATGAGTCAGACATAAAAGTGAATTAAGGACCAAAACAATAATGCATTTATACCCCAGCACAGCTAACTTAACCTGCATCATACAATTTTCTGAAATTTAAATGATAAATTGTTTATGAAAAACAGAGCATAAACCTCTATTTTCTATTCTGCTAAGATTAGAGTTTAAATCTGAGACACAAATTATCTTTGTCCTCATTTAAAAAGAAAAAGATACTTAAAAAAAACCCCAAGAAGAATAAAAGAGCAAGAATCAGAGAAGCATTTCCCATTCGTAAACATTTATAAATAATAATATGCTTTGCAACTATATGGTTCTTCCAACAGCTACTCTCTTTGGTCTCAGAATATTGATGTCTGGCTAATGAGATTTTCATGGACTTGAATCTCTTTGGGTTTTTAAAAGATGCATAGCAAGATTGATCATTTTGAGAATTGAATCCTAAAATCTTTATGCATGACCAGATTGTGCTGAAACAGGGGGACACAAAGGGGCCAGAAAACCTGACAAGAGGTTTTCCTTGTGGGTAAGGTGTGCATCCCAAGAGACACTGTTTCCTTCTAGAAGTAAAGAACAATTTACATTAGTGTCTTATTTCACAACTGTCCATTCTATGAGATTCATGTTTTTATAGGACTTTGACAGCCATACCATTGCACCTCCACTTATGCATATGGAGTTCTCCAAAGAAAGGGAGTAAGATTTGTCCACCTCTGTGATATTACTCAGAGTCTCTCCCAGCTCACCATTATGAATCACAACCTCAACAGCCAACTATTCTAACATTTATGATCCTTGTTCTTGCAATGGTAACCATGGAGTGCAATGACAGTTGGTTATAAAAAGATTATTTGTATTTTAAAAAGCCAGAGATTGGCGAGATCAAAGCAAAGTCAAGTGCAATGAATTGGTGGCAGGAAATGGTATGGTTTGGTGGGAGGAGGTTCTGAGAAAAGCCAGCCCAAGAAAATAATAAGAAAAGTAGTCAGACAGGGCCTTGCCAGGAATAGGTGGGTATTAAAACTGGGAGTAAGAGGCCGATCAACAGCTGCTCCTGGAGCTGGTTCTTCCAGCTGTATCTGCAGCTGGTTCTTCCCTCGAGTTTGAGGGCAGATGGTATCACCCCTACGTGCATCTTATGCAGAAGACTCCTGCAGAGCGGGACTGGTCTCTACTATACCAGCTTTCACTGCCAGGTCTGAGGAGACTCGATTTTGCTGCTGCACTGAAGCAAACCAAGCACAGCCCGGTGCCAGGGCAAAAAGAGAGAACCGAGACTGCTGTAAGCGCAGTGTTGAGCGGCTTGTCCAGCTGCGGCTCAGCCAGGAGGAAGCCTGTGCGGGGCTGTTGCGCAGGTGGAGCAGGAGCTGCGGGCTGAAGCCCGCGGTGGCAGGTGAGGTCTCGCTGGCTGCAGTTTTCTCTTCGGCCGCCAGACTCCACTCTCCTGCCTGGGATGCAGGCAGCTGGGACACGCACGGCTCCACCGAACTCGGTGCTCCCGGCGTGCCGCCTTGGAAAGCAGGAGTGATAGGCAAGCTAAGCCCAGAGGAATGGGAAGCTGTGTGAGTCACCTGTTGTACAGAAACGGATGAGGAACGTGGCGAGACAGCAAAAATTCAACTCATTGGCCTCATTAACTGAACTCCTGCAAAGCACAGTTGAGAAAAATCTGGAGTTTCATTAACTCTTTTAGCTGCTGTCATCTCAGCTCCCTTTTTTCCAGGCACCTGGATCATCCCTGTCTCCACGTTGCTTCCGTCCTTGTGTTGGCACGAGGAAAATTCTCTTCAGCACTACAGTGAAACAGATCAGGAACCGATACAAGCTAAAACTAACCCAGCCCAAGCAAAAGTTGGCTCCAACTCAGATCAGCTCCCCAGCCACAAGCAAAAGGGAGGGGTAGCACAGGAACAGGAACAATTGATAAGTGAAAGGCAGGACTGCTTCTGCTGTTGGCAGTGACAGCTTCAGCCTGCTCAAGCTGAGCATTTAACTACAGCCCCAGAGCAGAGGCTCTTAGACTCAGTGCTCAAGCCTGAATGGTTGCAGCAACGTTGGATTGCTTTGCCTGTACCCCATGTTCATGTGTCCCCAAGAGGTGCCTAATTCGAACAGCTCTAGACAAAACAAGAGGCCAGAAGTCAGAAAACAAGAATTCCCGAATGTCTTCATAAGCATCATGGCACGTTGACAGCAGGGAAGACAGAAGAGAGTCCCATAGGAGTAGTTCTGACCCCACGTGGAAACCTCGGGGTCTTGCTAACTTGGTTTCCACTGTAGGCTAAATAGAATGAGTTTCTGAAGCCCTTATGTGCTGAAATAATATTGAAGAATTATTTGAAAGTATTGCTCTTTGTTGTAAATACTTCTGGTGCCTTCAAAGTGCATTTCTTGCAGCTGCACTCCTGTGATGATGAAGTCTGAGATTTTGGACAAGCTGCCAGGTATTGGAGAAGTAAGGCCATATTCCTGCAAAAGCCATATTGGCAAATCAATTCAAACTAAAGAGAAATACTAATTGATATTATATACAGGCATACAAAAGAGGAAGATAATGATGAGCATAACTTTACTTACAGAAACCCGCTGTGAGGTGAAAAGAGGATTTATTTCAGAAAGAAGATTAATAACACAGTAAAGAAAGGCCTTTTCACAAGGCACAGAAAAATCTAACTGTGATCTCAAAGCAAACTTTACAAATATTCTGATGCAGAAAGAGTTCCTGAAGTGTTAGAGAAGTTTGAAAGCAAAAGAGAAGGAAGGACAGAATTTCCTTCTCCAAAAATGGTAATTTCTACATCTATCAAACCATAGATAGTACAAATTATGAAAAAATCCAGAACAAAACTTGTAAGTTTGATAGCACAGCATGCCTCATGCAACTCCGCACCTTTCTAAGAGAAATGGTTGTTGGTTTTCTGGTTAATAAATAATAAATCTAGCCATTTTGCCAAAGCCTGTAAATAAAGAGTTTGTTCCAAAAGTCAGAACATTATGAGAAACAGCCTCAGTGCCTGGATATTTTAGGCAACTACTCAAAAAAGTAAATACAGCGTACGATTTATCTGATCTGGATGAATGTGGAAAAGAGACTTAACAAACCTGGACTGAATTAAGGCATTCCACTAGTATAACTTTCCTACAATAAGCCCACTTATAAGTTAAAGAAGGATAAAGGAGACCTTGTGTACACAGAGATGAAAGTCTTCTAGTTACAGAAGAGACAGCGCCCTAGTAAAGTAGTTCTGCTCATGTATCCTCTAATTGGAGGTAATTTTGAGCTGGATTGATGGAGGGGATATAAACTGAGTATTGTGGCGCCTGTCTTGTAGGCCCTGACTCCGGGAAGGAACGAGTCTCCCAGCCACTTGGCCATTGGTACTCTGCCTCATCCTCTGCCTGCAGCCTAAGCTCATCCCAGCCCAGGCTCCCACCATGCAGCTGCGTGCTCGGCCAACATTCCTGGCCTCCTAGTGAAGCCTACTGGTCTGAACCAAACACTCAAGCTCTTCCTGTCCTCTGGGTGGAGAGAAACGGGCACTCAAAGTTAAGAACTGGCCTTACACACTCAAAAAAAAAAAAAAAAACCAAAAGTCCAACAAAATGAACAGGAGGCTTCAGAGAGGCTCTTATTACAGTTCTTCACGGCAAGTTGCTAAGCAGAAATTGTAGTTTTCTCTGATTCTTTGCCCACAACAAAAGATATCAGAGGCCTGCGTTGAAATTTGTGTTCTGCTTACTTTGGAACATGTGTTTGAACACGTGGCTCTGCCCTAGTAAAGTACATGAGCTGTGGGCACCGTCTGAGGGAGTTTTTCCACTGCCAGCCAGACCACTGTCAGAGCAAATTTTCAACAAATGATTTCAAGTAACTGAACCAAAAACCTGGATTGAAACCCTTGGTCTAGTGTGGAAAACTGAAGAAAACTCCAGAAGTTTGAAACAGATGCCTAATCAGAATGCCCTGAAACTGTATCTCCTCCAAAAAGTCACTAAACAACTTGTTCTTTAAAACAAAAACATTTAATACAAAAATACACAAAAATGAATTAATCATATTTTGTCAATATTATATACCTGATCTCAAAAACTTTTGAAAACCAGTTGTTCTCTTGAAGTTCAGAGCATGAGAGGTTCAGTGCCTGCATGAGTAACTGTCCCACAGACATTACATACTCTAGAGGCCAAGGAGCTGAGGTGAAGCAATCCCCTCTGGGTGCAGAGTCTCTTTACAAACAGTTGCTTAGTCTTGATTATTGCAAGGAGATTGTTTGTTCTGTTGGGAGGCAAACGGTTCAGTTATACAAAGGCTGAAACAACTAAAAGATTGAAGGTCTGAGGAGTAGACTTAAGAGGTTAGATGGCTTGAGAGCAGCTTTGCATTAAATTGCTTTGTGTTTCAAATGGCACTTGATCAAGAGGAACAAGGTTTCAATTGATTACTGTGTCAGGACATGGTGCAGGAAGCTACTGTAGACATTAACTCTTTATGCAGAGTTGGACTGAATTGACAAAAGGGATTGGAACTGCACAGAGAGGAACAGACCCGATGTCTCTCCTCACTCCCAGTGAAACCCCCTGCGCTGGGCCATGTTCTCAGAGGGCAAGAACTGTGAGTTGTGCAGTAACCTCGCAAAGGGAAAGGCAGAAAGTTGCAACAGAAGGACCAGCAGTCTAGCAAGTAGCCAATCCCCTAATCCTGCAACACACAGACACTTAAAGTCACCTTGTGATAACTAGCCTGCATAAGGTCAAGCGTGTGTTCTGTCTTTCCATGATAGGGGCATAGTGCCCTTCCCTCTCATCAAGCAGATGGTCAGGCCCAACATTCCTCACTAAAACCCTCCCCAAAGCAGAACTATGCTGACATACAGAATTTATAATGCATGCATGATTTTTGTTTTATTTTCATAAGCAACATTTGCTGCAAATCAAAACTATATGTTTACCAATGTATGTAGGTAATGAAGTATAGAAAACGAATATAGACATGGATAAGTTTATAGATGTATACAGGATTTTTTAAAACATAAATACATGGCTACATGCAAAGAATTGAAATTCTTTTGGAATATCAACAGATTGTGATAACCTTGCCTAGGGTTTAAAAAAAATCATTAACCCTGAAAAGTAAACTCATCTGAACCAGGGAATCATTTCTCACCACACAGTTCTTTTGATATTTAGGTTTAATGGATGTTACACAGGAATAATGAGGAGACGCTGCCAAATGATGCTCTGTAACTGTATGTCCTTGTTCTAGTTAGGTGGTCACCTGCTTTCTCTGAAACCACTGAAATAGGAGAGATGCCTCATTACTAAAAAAAAATGTGTTCATGTATAAATAATTTTATGGCAAAGTGACAGTTCAAGGTTGATGCCTTTAAAAAATTAAGGGATAATAATCCTTTAAATTTTTCCAGAAACTGATAGGTAAATACATGCAGTAACTAGATCACATGCTGCTCGTAACAGTCATTTCACTTCTAAAGTCTCAGATCCCATTCTTAGAAGAATTTACAGACAAAGGAAGTCAATTTAGTTTTAGTTTCATTTCTCTGTTTTTTAAAATACGGTCTATATCATAGAAAATATAATAATAATAAACCCTGTAAATTTAGAAGTATACCCTGTATAGAAGTATAGATGTGATCCTAGAAGGGATGCCTGTATATTACTCTCTGGGAGTAGAGTAATACTACTCCCAGAGAGGGTAGGTAGGGTAGACATGCCTATACTTAAGGTTATCCAGAATTTCTTGTTCTGGGACACAGGTTCTCAACCTTCTGTCACCTTCTAAAAGCTAAATAATTTGGTCTGAAATTTCACACAGAAACCACTTGAGAATCAAGGCAAAGGAAAATGAGCTGTCTTTTAAAAATCTGACAGGCTTTTCTTTAAAGCAAAGCCTTGAAATCTGGTCAATCTAATACAATTTTTCTGAACTTTTTTTTTAAAGTAAAACAGCTCACAATTGTTTAGCAGAGATTCAGAAGATGTCATCCTAGGATGGCAATCACCAGTGGAGGGAGCAAAAAATAGCATCACAATCCAGACTGAAATAGAACAGACTTTGGCTTTTCCAGTTATCCGACTGGAAGAGTCCCATGGGAGATTGTCCTGGAGAGGAGACCAGAAGATCAGTTGCTTTTCAGGGATGACCTCCTCCACTTTTAAGATGGTCCCACCCTCATGAGCCAGAAATCAAGCAAAGGCAACAAGAGGCTGGTATAGATGAACAAGGAGCTCCTGACAAAACTCAAAGGAAAAATGTAAGAGATGGAAGCAGTGACAAGTGGCCCAACAATAATATGGAGATGCTGTCCAGGCATTCATGGAGGGGCTTAGGAAAGTGAAAGCCCTTGAGAAGTTGAATCTGGAGAGGAATGTGGAAGGCAAGAAGAAGAGCTTTTCTAAGTACATCAACAGCAAAGGGAAGATGAGGGAAAATATGGGCCCACTGCTCAAAGGAGAAAGGGACTTGGTGACAAAGGACATGGAACAATCTGAGGTACAGAATGCCTTCCTTGCCTCAGTCTTTACTAGAAAGATTTGCCTTCAGGAATCTCAGCTTTCTGAGACACCAGTGGGAAGGTCTAGAGAAAAGAGGATTTACTCTAGGTAGAGGAGGAACAAGCTGGGGAACATCTAAACAAACCAAATATATACAGGTTCATGGGATCTGACAGGATGTACCAGAAAGTGCAGAGGGAGCTGGCCAATGTCACTGTGAGGCCACTGTTGATAATCTGTGAAAGGTCATGGAGACTGGGAGAGGTTCCTGACAACGAGAAAAAAGTAATTATCAATTCTGTCTTTCAGAAGGGCAAGAAGGATTGGGGAACTACAGGTCTGTCAGCCTCACCTCAGTCCCTAAAGAGAAGGTAATATTACAGATATTACAGATCTACAGGTAATAACAGATTATCCCAGAAACCATTTCCAAACACAGAAAGATGATTTGGAGTAGTCAGTTTGGATTTATGAAGACAAGGACAGTCTTGACCAACATGATAGCCTTCTGCAGTAAGACTAGTTCAGCAGATGAGGATGAAGCACTGGATGATATTTATCTTGGCTTCATTAAGGCTTTTGACAGTGTCCAGTAACACCCTCATGAAAAAATGGATGAAGCACTGGCTATGTTAAGCGGGCAGTGAAGTGGAATGAAAACTGACTGAACTGTGAGACCCAGAGGGTTCTCATCCAGAGCACAATGTCCAGCTGGAGGCCAGTCATTAGTGGTGTTGAGTAATGCTGGGGCCCACAGTGTTTAACATCTTCTTTGATGACCTGGATAATGGGATGTCACACTTTCAGTGACAGCAGGAAACACACATCCCATCAATCTCAGAATTCCCTCCAGATGTCCCTTTGCTGTCATGCAGGTTGTGTTCCAGATGTGTGGTATTGGGCACAGTGTCATCCTCCCCTTCTCTACTGTTCCTTGCTTGCATCTTTCTCACATGCTTGTGAAATCAAGCTCCAAAATGTAGGAGATTAATTACTTAAAGGTTAATAATTAGCAAACTGGAGGGTTTGCTAATTATGTACCCACAGTACAATGTGAGTTCTACCCCTCACGTGTATGCATAATGACGTGGTCTTTTATTATGTGGACATTTTTCCTGCACAGTTCTTCATTCAGTATGAAGGATGGGCAAGTCTCATAGAGTAATTAGCTGCTGAGTACTGCCCTCATAATTATTCTATATGCAGGTCTATACATTGATTTACTATCTATTCCTATTACAAACTTTCTTAGAGAGAGTTTTCACTTAGGTATATTTTGCAGTCTCCACTGTAATACTGTCCAGAATCTTCCTCATGGGAGAAGTCTTATTGGAATCCAGGTCTTCAAGTCAAATTTAACCATTTTAGCATCTAGGCAGATTTTGTAATTGCTTCCACTACCTGCAACAAGTCAGAATCCCAAAGAAAGTAATTCTCATTACACATTATTTTCAGGACAAATGCAGCCTTTTCCCTAAATGACACTGTGTGGGTAAAATTGCTTATCATCACCCAGATAAAGACCATATTCACAAGGATAGCAGGATAGTACTGTAGAACCATACTCACAAGGAAAGATAAATCACAGCTGCACACCAGCTTTAATTATATCATCTCCTAAGCCTTTGAGGTCTGCAGGGTACTTTCTCTGCAACAGATACCTGGATGATGACATCCCTTTAGGGAGCAATTTGTTTTTTATAGACCAACAGCAGTCCTTGGGCCTGCAATTAGCTTCCTTTATGTAGCTCTCCGTACACTTCTTACATATGTTTTAATTTCCACTTTCTTTAGGTTCCTTCCACTAGCCCCAGCAAGTGAATTGCACACTTAACAGGTCCCACTGCAAACTGCAATATCTACCACAGAATTGTGTTTTAAGAAAAGAACAACACATCTCTTCTCCCACAGAATTTTCTGCAGATTTCAGTCTATGGACAGCAAAGCTGCACTTCAGATGAACACCATGCTTTTTATTTGAAGATTTTCCACCAGCCACCCCACAGTCACAGCACAACTCCAATTCCAAAAGACAGGAACATACAACCCTCCCATTCAGATGATACAGGCCCTTTCTCCTAGCCATCCCATTTGGCTGTTGTGCAATTTTGGGACTAGCTTTTAACATCTGGTTGCAGACATAAATCTGTGGTAAAGATTTATTTTCTATTCTTATGTAAAAATAGATGTTGTTTTTCTGGGTTTATTGCAGTTCAGTTAAAGTGTCCTTCTGACAGCAATAATGTTTTCCTTGCTTCTTGAAAACTTCTAACCTTTATTATGCATTAATCCAGACCCTTTCTTTCTAAAATAAAAACAACACACAAAGAAGCAAGATAGGACTTAACTGTTAATAGTTTAGCTTTACTTTATTTCAACTACTTGACTTACGCCCTTGACAGAGTAATGAGCTACTAGATACTTAGATGATGAAAGAACCAGTACATGAAAGTGAATTGTACCATGCATTAGCCCATGCACTGTCTGTTTCACTCCCTCAGTTTGACTGTGCTTTGTTTCTGCACCTGGGATCCTGGCTAATCTACCACATCTACATGGCTCTTTTTATACTCTCATTTTTGCTGTTCTTTCTCTTTAAAGGTCTGCTCTAAGGACTCTCTATTTTTGCCATCCTCATTCTGCTGTGTTTTTATATTTATTACTTTCTTTCCTTATGCTGTTATATCATGGCCAACATTTCTTCTCTCCATCTTGCAGGATCCTTGAAACCAATGTAGTGCTACTATTTCCATACATATAAAAAAATTAAATCTTTACTTGGAACTATAAGCATATTGACTGCCTGCCTGCACTCTTCTTTCTGCCTGGACTTTCCCCTCGCCCTTCGCCTGTTCTTGTTTCTCAGCTTCTTCCCTGCTTTGGCCCTTGGATGTGCCTCAATTCCACACGCAACACCTGGAGATGGCAGGGACCATGGCAGAGGGAAACCATAAAAGACGATCCAGAAGAAGACTGGAGATGAACTCTGCAGTAGGGAAAGGTTTGTGTTTCTCTCTGCTTCTCCTTGAGGAGCCTCACCCAGCCAGCAAGGTGCTGCTACAGGTGCCATGGCCAGGGCATGTTAAGCACAGCTTTAACCAGCTTCACCCTGTGCACGGGCACAGAGTTGGACATTGCTGGCTGACTCCTTAAGAGCACTCCACAGTAGCAGAACTGATCATTTGGGTGAAATATTAAAGAGTGCTAAAGTTCTGCAGAAGAACATGAAATTTTCCAGGCACCCCCTGCTCCTGCCTGGGCTGGAAGGACCATAATGAAGACTTTGAAAGGCTTTTAGGTCTTGGATGCTGAGTACGAATGCAAGACTAAAAGACTTGCTAAAAGAAGTCTTTCTCATCTATTAAAAAGACTCCAGTACCCCTGGGTAAGCTACTGTAGGATTTCCTTACCACAAAATTCATTGATCCCCAATTGTCTAGATTAAATTTAACATTTCCTAAAAAGTTTGTTACCCTCTCTATAGAGGAAGAGCAATCTTCTGTGACCTTCTGTGTATCAGGTCACCACTACCATGTCGTCTTCCCCTACTTTTCCCTGTGACAAAACAAAAGCCAACCTACAAAGGTTTCTTTTTCTACAAAGGACACCTTTTTCTGACCGGGTTTTATTGCCCATTTTTCTATGGATTCTCTCCATGTGGTATCTTTCCTAAGGTGCAGTGCCCAAAATTGCATCCAGTAGGTTAATTTAGGCTTTTTCAGGGTCAAACAGAGCAGAATTTACTCCTTTGATGTAAAACATGCTCAGAATGGAAGATGCCCTTATTTAATATGCAACAGTATTGCACCTTAGCCATCTACTCTGATTGATCTGGGGTCAGACCAGGGGCAGCTTTAGGCAGGGCTGAGGATTTGATAGAGCAACTTGTTCATGTACCTGCTAGAGATGGAAACACGGAAGGTTCCCAAGGAAAAGGATCCTTATCTGCCTGACTCAGCAGCGTCAGCCTGGACACGCTGTCTGCTAGGAGCACTGGTTGAGGGAAAGGTGTGTCTGGCAATGAAACGTGAGAAAATAGGGCATGGCTGGTGGGTGCTGGGCAGGGTGGGGCATTTAATAAATTAAGGGGGCATGTTGGCAACGCAGCTTAAATTCAGGGGGCAGGGTGGTGTTCGGCCGAATGTTGGATTGAATTATCTTGGAGGTCTTTTCCAACCTTAACGATTCTATGATTCTAAGGGGGCATTTAGTAAGTGGAGACACTACAGGAAATTGGGAAGAGCTAGTGGGCATACTGCCACTGTTTCACCTCTTGGAGGTAATACAGACCATAACGGAAGGGAGTATTTTGCTGAACGCTCACTTTTTGCGGAAAAAAATAAGTTAAGTGCCTCGGGTGAGCTGATTTGAAAATTTGTGGATGCAGGCGCACGAGAAAGAGCGGAAAAGCCGTTCCCCAGCTACCGGAGGTGACATCCCGCGCCGGGACGCCTTTGAAAGGCTCCCTGAGAACTTCCCCGCCGGCGCAGGCCGGTGCCTCTCCGAGCAAACAGGGGCGAGAACTCAGGTGACCCCGTCCGAGCCGCAGAGCTGCCGCGCGGGAACCGGCCCCTCCCGGCAGCTCCGGAGCGGGGGCCGCGGCAGGGATCGCGCCCACTGGGCGGGCGGGCGGGAGCCTTCCTAGGGCTGCGGAGCGGCGCTCGCCGCACGCCCCCCGGGCCGAGGGGAGCCCGGCGATGGCGGTACCGGTGGCGGTACCAGCGGCGGTGTCGGGGCGGG